>ML405505.1:29183-72986 GCA_005239525.1 Nicotiana knightiana | reverse complement strand
AAAAAAAAAGGGGGGGGGGGGGGATAGTAGGGTGGGTGGTGACGAGGAAAAAAATGATATTTGAAGAAAAAAAAAACTTTTTTGAAGAGACGGAATGGGGTGGGGTTAGGTGGGTGGGTGTGGGGGTGTGGGGTGGGTTGGTGAGGGTGGGGAATAGAGTGGGTAAGGTTGAAAATGAGTTTTGGAAAATGTTTTCCCTTCTCTTGATAAGGAAAATATTTTCCTCCAATTTGAGTAAAACGAGTTCATAAGAAAGATATTTTCCAAAACATTTAAACCAACCAAACATGAAAAAATTGGAAAATATTTTTCGAAAAATATTTTCCTTCATACCAAACACACCTTTAGTGTACACGCTTTGCGCGTGTACCTAACTCAATAAAAAGTTTATTTAAAATTTATATTTAAGTTATAAAATAAAAAATAAGTTCTTGAAAATAATGAATATTGGTTGTACCAGTCAAATGATTTAACTTAAAATACATTTCAAAGAATGACTAAAATTATAACAGGAAGTGTGTATTTAGTTTGGAAGTATCATTATTCAAGTGAGATTAGTATTTAAATAATAATTAGCTAGCTCATACTAAATTATAAGTATTTAATTGCAGTTAGATTTTTAATCAATAAAAATTCTTTTTCAAATAGTAAAAAACGGATTAGCTGAAAAATTATCCATGCACCACATGTTCCCAAAAAAGCAAATGGAAATTCCCTGTAAATCACAAAAATATAAGAATCACTTTGTACCATAAATAAAGTCTACTATTGAAATGCCCTTAGAAGTCATACTTGTAGCCAAGAAATTCACTTATATTTAACTAAATTTAATATTATCTAGAAAAGTTAAAATATTTCATAAATTATCTTGTTGGAATAATTGATAATTTTGGAGTTTGTTATTGATTTCTGCTAAATAATCCAAATAATTGTAATTGCTAATTTAGAAGCTTTGGAAACTAAAAATATGATATAGTAAAAATAGATTAGGTGAAAAATCATCCATTTACTACATGTTCCCAAAAAGAAAATGGAGATTCTCTACAAAATCTAAAAAATATAAGAATCATTTTATACCATAAATAAAGTCTACAATTGAAATGCTCTTTTAGAAGCCATAATTATAATCAAGAAACTCGTTTATATTCAACTAAATTTAATATTATCTAGAAAAGTTAAAAGATTTCATAAATTATCGTGTTGGAATATTGATAATTTTGGAGTTTACTATTTATTTCTGCTCAATATTCCAAATAATTGTAATTGATAATTTAGAAGCTTTGGAAACTAAAAATATAATATAGACTACTATTATTAGTGGAATAATCTTGTGTATATTTTTAAATATTATAATATAGAAGAGTTTCATATAAATGTATAAAAGTACTAAAATATTTCGACCACTTCCATTATTGTCCAAAGCCAAACGTACTTCCTCTTTCTTTAATGTTCTTATTCCCTCCTTTATATATTATTTATGCATTTTAAATGTAATTTATGTATGGTAAAATATTAATGATCTTAAAGTTCTAAATGTCATAATTCTTAATGTAGTTCAAATAAAGAAAATTTTTATTATACAAACTCCTAAATATTACGGAACTAATTAAATAGTTATTTCTAAATATTAGAAAAATTATCAAATGATTATATTATTCAGTGCGAGCTCTTTTTTAAAGGGTAAAAAAGACGAACGACATTTCGCTGAGGGCTTATGTGCTTTTAATATAATATATATTAATAATCCTTCCGTCTTAAATTATTTAGAGTGGTTTCTAAAAATTATTTATTATTTTAAAATTTCAAGATAATCTTAATTATTATTTTTTATTTTACTCTTAGTAGTAATTATTCTTAAAGATGATAAATACCTCAATTATTAGGTAATATTATGATTGTTCAAACACCAATAAAACTTAAATAAGGGTGAAATAATAAAAAATACCTCATAAAATAATTAATATTTTCTTAAAAGACGTGTCAAAAATAAAATTGAGACGAAGGTAGTAATTAGCTTCGTAGTTTCATCCATTTTCCTAGCTATTGTATTTGAAAGGCTATCTTATAACATCACATATGACTAGAGAGAGAAGGCCGGCCAAACCTATCCACAGAAAATACAAAGTCAATCAATCGACAGCCAAACAATAACATCAATCCCTCCAAAGCCACCTGATATTCCAATAATCTCAGATCAAATCCCCCTTGAACAAAATAATTCCTACAAGGACAAGTTACTTAGAAAAATCACAAGCACTCTAGTGGATTTGAGCGACCCTAATTACTCACTCTCACCCATGGAGGTGCAACACCCCCCAAATAACCAGTGTACTCACGAGGGAGAAGGAAGGCAAGTTAAACAAATAATCTTGATGGAACAAGATATCAAACGAATCTATGAACCATGGAAATTCTCAGTTATAATCAAATTGATAGGGAAAAGAATTCTCCACCACTACCTAAAATCAAAGATTCAATCCCTGTGGAGACCTACTGAAAATATCTACCTGATAGACCTCAGAGAGGACCACTACACGGTTAAATTCAATAAGGAATAAAATGCTAAAAAGCACTCCAAGATGGACCATGGTTCATTAATGGCTTCTTCCTCTCAGTCCAAAAATGGATACCCAACTTTGTAGCTGCACAAGCAGATTATATTATATGAAGGGGATAATATTCTATGTAAATCATGCGGCTGCCTTGGTCACTCAACTATAAAATGCCCCCACAAAATTGCAAAAAGCACACACGTGACCAATGAAGAAGAAAAGTTTCTAACACACACTGCAGACAACAATGGTGAATGGCGGACGGTCTCCTTCCCCAAGAAAAATAAATCAACTATTAAACCAAGCGTGCAGGTAGGATCTACAACAACAAAAATCCCAGGTATAAATGTCAGAATATTTGATGCTTCAACGGGTAAGTTTCTTAATACTCAGCATTTGAAATATGTGGCAAAAAACTCTATCTCTCACCATACTCTTCAAAATTCAAAAACTCACAATGAACCCCAATTAGAGTTAACTACGATCAATAATACCAATACAAGAAGTATTAACAACTCTAATAATAATAATTATTGTGTTCTTAACAATGAGCACATGGATTCCAACATGTGATGACCCAAAGGGTCATCTTATGAATTAAAACCCTATTCCGAACTCATTAATCTTAACAAGATTAATTTTTAATTATCTCGATTTACGTGCACAGTCCGAGCGTAAAACCGGAAAGCTTTTATGTGAAAATATATGAAATAATAAATTTTGAGAGTTAAATTTAATTTTAGTTGACTTTGGTCAATATTTTGAGTAAATAGACCCGGAATTGTATTCCGACGTTCCCGGGAAGTCCGCAGTAAAATATGGGACTTGGGCGTATGCTCGGAATGGGATTCAAAGGTCCCTAGACCTAGAAATCAATTTTTGAATAAAATTATTTTTGCTGGATTAATAAGAAAATAAAGAAACTATCACGACCCAAACTACCCCGTCGTGATGGCGCCTACCGTAGTACTAGGCAAGTCGACACATTACCAAAACCAATCAATATTTTCATTCTTAAAATAAAATTAACACTATTTAACAATAAACCTTCATAAAATGTTTAAATCAAAACAACAGTGCGAAAAGAAAATCCGACATCGGGGTGTCATTAGTCATGAGCACCTACTAAGAACTGTCCGATAATACTAAGAACAATACAACATGGAAACCCACTAATAACATCTATAGGACGATAGGAGGGAGAAAAGCAGGGTTGTGATCGCCATGCAACTACCTTGCTAACTCCAACAGATCCACGACGGATGAAATCAACACTTACTAGCACATCCAGCAACCCCTGGATCTGCACACAAGGTGCAGGGAGTAATGTGAGTACGCGAACTCAGTAAGTAATAAAAGTAAATAAAGACTGAGTAGTAGTGACAAGCAATAAAACATATACAATTCATATCATGAAATCTCAGTAGAACACATCAGGCTTTTAAAATCAGGGTTTTGAATCAACTCAGCTCATTTAAATCCATTTTCAGTAAAACCATTTAAAACATCTTTCAACAGTCTTCAAACGATGTGATAAAATAATGAGTAAAAATGATGAAAACATAATAATCCCCTCGGGCAAAACTCACTCGTGTACAGCCCCTCAGGCAACATAAATCATAAACAGCTCCTCGGGCAAACATCACTCGTATACAGCCCCTTGGGCAAACATGAATCATACACATCCCCTCGAGCAAACATCACTGTCACTCATATACAGCCTCTCAGGCATACCTCACAATCACTCGTAAACAGTCCCTCATGCACAACATGAATCAAGAACAGCCCCTCGGGCAAAATATCATATCACTCACTCAGGTTACCCGCGCTCACTGGGGGGTGTACAGACTCCGGAGGGGATCCTACAACCCAAGCTCTATAACAAGCCACCTCATGGCATAAATCAATAAGGACCTCAGCCTCAAAAATCATGAATCAGTAACTACATGTTGCGGCTCACGGCCCGATTTCCCCTCCGAAGGTATCGTGACGGCACCTAGTCTCTATGACTAGGTAAGCCTAATTGCGGAAACACATATTAAATAGAAGTAATAAAATAAAGACAAAATAAGTGAGTCTACAATGAAACATCACCACTTGGCGCATAAAAATTNAGGAGAAGAAAATAGTTCTGAGTTTAACATCACCGGCTCGACTTATTTTAAAAATTAGGCAAAAAGGATTGTTGAAGCTTGTTTGTCGAAGAATCTACTGATATAAGGCTTCAAACGATGATCATTTACTTTAAATTTATATCCCCCACCTGTACGTTGTCTTTCAATGGTACCATAGGGGGTCAATGTCACTACCTGATTTACCCTCCGAAAGGCATCGCGACGGCACCTAGTCTCTACGACTAGGTAAGCCTAATTGCGGAAACACTTATTAAATAGAAGCAACAAAATAAAGACGAAATAAGTGAGTCTACAATGGAACATCACCACTTGGCGCATACAAAATACAACTTTCCCAAAACCCGGAATATCACTTTAGTCACAAGCTCTGTCTCAAAATATCTCTATACAACGTAAGGGAATTTACATGAAAATCTATCTAAGTCTAGAGTGAAAGGTGACTCGAAGGATTCTGCGGACGCGGCAGAATTACCTTTCGGTCTCCTAGAAGCTGCTGCTCGGACCCCTAGCCACGAAACTGAACGCTGGTATCTGGATCTGCACACGAAAAACATGTGCAGGAAAGGGCATGAGTACACCACAAATTGGTACCCAGTAAGTGCCAAGCCTAACCCTAGTCGAGTAGTGACGATGTCAGGTTAAGGCTCTACTGTATTTTTATAGTAAAACAATATAAAATGTGAAAAGAGAGATATAACAAGCTAAGGCAAATCAGTAGGAACAATGAACTAAAAGAAAAATAATAACAGGGAGCCCTCGACTCAGCACAACATATATCATAGTAACAAGTATGCAATGTAGTACAGGGGGAAACCTCCCGGAATCTCGTTCGTAGTCCCAATCTAAATATGCAATGCAGTACAGGGGGAAAGCTCCCGGAATCTTGTCCGTAGTCCCAATTTAAATATGCAATGCAGTACAAATACCGAATACAATTTTTTATTATTATTTAAAACAGTTCAAGGAAAACTCACAGGCAAAAATATGGATAAAACTACCTAAACATGGTACACACATTAATAACTGGGGAAAAATTCAAGTAAAACAGGTAGGCATGCTATTTCTTAATCTAAACTACATAGTCGATACATGAATCGGTGAAATAGGAGTGAAATGATTTAAGTCATGGAGGGAAAAATGGAGTTTTAGAAATAATGGCCCGTGTACGTACTCGTCACCTCACGCACACGGCGCCCAAACAACATAAAACAATATTAAAATAGCCTAGGAGAAATCCCCAACACAGAGTTAGGCAAGCCACTTACCTCGACTGCGCTACTCAACTCAAAACCACGCTCTTGCCACGAGTATCCGACTCTGAATGACACAAATCTATTCCATTCGATTGCATAATATAAATATCACCTTAAGGAATCAAAATAGCTAACAAGTTCGAGGCTAATACGCGAAATTAGGAAAATCGCCCAAAACGTCCCCCGGGCCCACGTCTCGGAATTGAGTGAAAGTTAAAAATTTAGAACACCCATTCACTCACGAACTCACTCAAACAAGAATCATCGAAAACCGATGACAAAATCCTATTAAATTCTCGGATTTTCTAATTGGGGAAACTTCTTCCCATTTGCATGATTTTTCACCTAAATTCCATGATTGAAGAGAAGATATTGCTATAGATTAATGATATACAAAGGAAATAGTATTAGGAATTGTTACCTATGAAGATTTTTCTCAAAACCCACTCCAAATCGCCTACACCCGAGCTCCAAATTGCTTTGAGAAGATATGAAATTCAAGCCCTCGAATTTGATATAAACTGCCCAGCGATTTCCGCACCTGCGCCCCTTGGACCGCACTTGCAGAAAGTCCATCGCAGGTGCGAAAACCCACTAAAATGCCTGGGGCCGCACCTGCGGTCAATGGGCCGCATCTCCTGCGAGAACTGGTTGACTTGACCAAATCCATCGCAGGTGTGAGACACCAGAACCAACAATGGTTCAGCTGTTTCCAAGTTCCAAACATCACCCGCTGAGCATCTGAAACATCCCCGGGGCCCCCGGGACGTCAACCAAACTTACCAACCAGTCCTAATACCTTATCCAAACTTGGTCGAGCCTCCAAAACGGATCACATAACAACAAAATCACCGATTATACATGGATTCAAGCCTAAGAAATTATGAAATTTCCAAAATCTACAACCGACGCCGAAACACATCAAAACTAGTCCGAATGACCTCAAATTTTACACATAGGTCAAAAATGACACGACAGACCTTCATCCACCCTCAGAATTCCATTCCGAGCCCGATATCAAAATTTCACCTATCGACTGAAATCGCCGAAATTCTAACTTTCGCCAATTCAAGCCTAAATCTACTACAGACCTCGAAAACACATTCCGGACACGCTCCTAACTCTGAAATCACCCAGCGAAGCTAACGGAGTCGACATAATCCCATTCCGGCCCCGTCTTCACACAGTTCCAACTACGGTCCGATTTCTAAAGCTTAAACTCACATATAAGGACTATGTGTCCAAAAACTCTCCGAATTTCACCATTCAACGTTTCGACAAGTCCCAAAAGTAGAAATAGACATGGGGAAAGTAGTTATTAGGGGATCGGGGTGCTAACTCTCAAAATGACCTACCGGGTCGTTACATTATCCCCCTCTTAAGAAAATCGTTCACCCTCGAACGAGTATAGAGACATACCTGAAGCTGTGAAAAGATGAGGGTACTGACTGCACATATCCTGCTCGGTCTCCCAAGTCGCCTCCTCGACCGGTTGACCCCTCCACTGAACCCTTACTAACGGAATATCCTTTGACCTGAGCTTTCTGACCTGTCTATCCAATATAGCTACTGGCTCCTCAACATATGATAAATCCTTGTCCAACTGGACTGAACTGAAATCCAAAACATGAGTCAGGTCATTGTGATACTTCCGGAGCATGGAAACGTGGAATAACGGATGAACTCTTGCTAGGTTAGGAGGCAGGGCTAGCTCACAAGCAACCTCCCCAAGACGTCGCAACACCTCAAAATGGCCAATAAATCTCGGACTCAGCTTACCCTTATTCCCGAACCTCATGACGCCCTTCATAGGCGATACCCGAAGCAAAACCCGATCACCAGCCATAAATGCCAAATCACAAACCTTCCGGCCGCATAACTCTTCTGCTTGGACTGAGCTGTGCGAAGTCTCTCCTGAATCACCTTCACATTGTCCAGGGCATCCTGGACCAAATCTGTACCCAACGATCGGGCCTCGCCCGACTCAAACCCTCCCACTGGGGACCGGCACCGTCTACCATACAAAGCCTCATACGGTGCCATCTGAATGTTGGACTGGTAGCTGTTATTATAAGCAAACTCTGCAAGTGGCAAGTATCGGTCCCATGACCCTCCGAAATCCATCACACAGGCGCGAAGCATATCCTCAAGAATCTGAATCATGCGCTCGGACTGCCCGTCTGTCTGAGGGTGAAAGGCTGGACTCAACTCTACCCTGGTGCCTAGCTCCTGCTGAACGACTATCCAGAACTGTGAAGTGAACTGTGTACCTCTGTCTGAAATGATAGATACTGGAATACCGTGGAGGCGAACAATCTCCCTGATATAAATCTCTGCCAACCTCTCGGAGGAGTATGTAGCCAACACTGGAATGAAATGGGCTGACTTGGTCAGCCGATCCACAATCACCCAAATAGCATCGAACTTCTTCAAAGTCCGAGGAAGTCCAACCACAAAGTCCATGGTCATCCGCTCTCACTTCCACTCTGGAAGCTCAATCTGCTGAAGTAACCCTCCCAGTCTCTGATGCTCATACTTGACTTGCTGACAGTTGAGACACTTGGCCATAAACTCCACTATATCCTTCTTCATACTTCTCCACCAATAGTGCTGTCTAAGATCCTGGTACATCTTCGCGGTACCCGGATGAATGGAATACCGCGAGCTATGGGCCTCCTCAAGAATCAACTCCCGAAGCCCATCCACATTGGGCACACAGATCCGACCCTGCATCCTCATCACACCATCATCTCCTATAGTCACATCCCTGGCGTCACCTCGCCAAACCCTGTCCTGAAGAACCAGAAGGTGGGGATCATCATATTGGCGCTCTCGAATGAGGTCATAAAGAGAAGACCGAGCCACCACACAAGCTAAAACCCGACAAGGCTCTGGAAGATTCAACCTCACGAACTGACTGGATAAGGACTGAATATCTAAGGCTAAGGGCCTCTCAACTGCCAGAAGATATGCCAAACTCCCCAAACTCTCCGCCCAGCGACTCAAGGCGTTGGCCACCATATTGGCCTTCCCGGGTGATATAATATAGTGATGTCATAGTCCTTTAGCAACTCCAACCATCTCCGTTGGCGCAAATTGAGGTCCTTATGCTTGAATAGGTGTTGCAAACTCCAGTGATCAGTGAAAATCTCACAGGGAACACCCTATAAATAATGACGCCATATCTTCAGGGCGTGAACAATCGCTGCCAACTCGAGATCATGAACCAGATAGTTCTTCTTATGCACCTTCAACTGTCTGGACGCGTAGGAAATCAACCTACCGTCTTGCATCAACACCGCTCTGAGGCCAATCCTCGAAGCATCACAATAGACGGTATAGGACCCTGAACCTGAAGGCAATACCAACACTGGAGCTGAAATCAGGCTGTCTTGAGCTTTGAAAGATCTCCTCACACTCCTCAGTCCACCTGAAAGGAGCACCCTTTTGAGTCAACCTGGTCATCGGTGCTGCAATGGATGAAAATCCCTCCACAAAACGGAGATAGTACCCAGCCAAACCAAGGAAACTGCAGATCTCCGTAGCTGATGACAGTCTAGGCCAACTCTGCACCGCCTCCACCTTCTTTGGATCTAATTTGATCCCATCCCAAGACACTATGTGGCCCAAGAATGCCACTGAATTAAGCCATAACTCACATTTAGAGAATTTTGCATACAATCTCTTCTCCCTCAAAGTCTGAAGCACAGTCCTCAAGTGCTGCTCATGATCTTCCCGTGATCGAGAGTACACCAGGATGTCGTCAATAAACACAATGACGAAGGAAAAAGATAAGGCTAGAACACACTGTGCATCAAATGCATAAAATCTGCTGGGGCATTAGTGAGCCCACATGACATAACAAGAAACTCATAGTGGCCATATCTGGTCCTGAAGGCAGTCTTTGGGATATCTGGCTCCCGAATCTTCAGCTGATGATAACCAGAAATCAAGTCAATCTCGGAGAATACCCTGGAACCCTGTAGCTGGTCGAATAAATCATCAATGCGAGGCAAAGGATACCTGTTCTTCACGGTGACCTTGTTCAACTGCCGATAATCAATACACATACGCAAACAACCATCATTTTTATTCACAAATAATACTGGAGCACCCCAAGGTGATACACTAGGTCTGATGAAACCCTCATCAAGCAACTCCAGTAACTGCTCCTTCAAATCCTTCAACTCAGGAGGAAACATACGGTAAGTAGGGATAGAAATGGGCTGAGTACCCGACAACAAATCAATTCCGAAATCAATATCTTTGTGGGGCGGCATACCCGGAAGATCAGCTAGGAATACATCAGGAAAGTCCCTCACTACTGAAACTGACTCAACTGGAGGGGTATCAACACTGACATCTCTCACATAGGCCAAATACGCATCACTCCCCTTCTCAACCATCCGCTGAGCCTTAAGAAATGAAATGACCCTGCGGGAAGTATACTCTAAGGCGCCTCTCCACTCAAATCTTGGCAAGCCTGGTATAGCCAAAATCACAGTCTTAGCGTGACAATCAAGAATAGCATAATGGGGAGACAACCAGTCCATGCCCAAGATAACATCGAAATCTATCATGCTGAGTAATAATAAATCAACCCTGGTCTCCAAATCACTAAGAGAAATCAAACACGATCGATATACGCGGTCCACAGCTAGAGAGTCTCCCACAGGAGTAGATACATAAATAGGGGAACTCAAAGAATCCCGAGATATCCCCAAATGTGGAGAAAAATAAGAGGACACATATGAATACGTAGAGCATGGATCAAATAACACTGACGCATCCCTATGGCAGACAGGGACAACACCTGTGATGACTGAGTCTGAAGCAACAGCCTCAAAACGGGCTGGAAGGGCATAGTACCTGGCCTGGCCTCCCCCTTTAGGGCGACCCCTACCTCCGACCTCCACCTCGAGCTGACTGAGGAGGTGGAGTGGCAGCTGGGGCTGGAAGAATAGCCAGAGGACCCGACGGAGCACGTGGAGGCTGATAAGACTGTGGAGGTGCACCCCTCCTGGCCTTGTGGGAAATCTCTAATCACGTGACGAGTGTCACCACACTCAAAGCAACCCCTCGGAGGACGCTGCGGCTGAGATTGAATAGGAGCTGGCATGCTGGGCTGGCCGGAAATAGCACCTCGAACTGGAGGCACACTGGATACTGGCAGTGCATAATAGAACTCCTGAGGTCTAGGAGGAGCTGGAATACCGCTGGCTGCTGGAAGGGCTGAATGAACAGGGTGACCCACAAATCCCCTACCGTGGCGTGCTGCTGGTGCACGAGCTCCTGAAAAATGGCCATCTCCAACTCTCTGGCCATACTTGTCTGAATACTAGGATGGAGACCCTCAATGAAGCGGCGAACCCGCTCTCTGACTGTGGCAACCGAGGCTGGTGCATGCCGAGCTAACTCACTGAAACAGACTGCATACTCTGACACAGTCATAGTACCCTGGCGCAACTGCTCGAACTCCGCGTGCCAAGTATCCCTGAGGCTCTGAGGGACATACTCTCGTAGAAACATCTCTGAAAACTGAGTCCAAGTGAGTGAGGCTGCCTCTTCCGGACTACTCAACTCATGGGCCCACCACCACTGATATGTCGCTCCCTTCAGATGGAAAGCGGTGAATGAAACCCCAATGGTCTCCACAATACCCATAGTGCGGAGAATGCGATGACACTCCTCAAGAAATCCCAGAGCGTCATATGAAGCTAGTCCGCTGAAAGTAGGTGGGTAGTACTTCTTGTACCTCTCGAGTCTGAGCTGCTCGGCCTCAGAAGCCGCTGCCCTAGCATCATGCTGAACTGGAGCCGCTGGGGGCATATGAATATACTCTGGGGCCTGATCAACCTGGACCCTCTGCTCAGGAGTGCGGGCTGCGGGAGTCTGTGCCCCTCCCTCGGCCTGAGATATAGCGGGAGCTATCGAAAATAGTCCAGCATGAGCTAGAGTACTGAACATGCTCATGAACTGAGCGAAAGTCTCCAACAAGGCTGGAGCAGCAATAGGGACCTGCTGCGCCAGCTCTCTAGCTGGGGCTGCCATAGGCTCTTCGGTCGCTGCTCTCACCGGTGCTCGGGATACACCGCGTGGTCGTCCTCTATCCCGACCCCGTCCTCTGGTGGCTCTGGCAGGGGGCTCAGGTGCATGGTCCTCGGTCCTCCCAGTACAGGTCCTCACCATCTGTGGGAAAGAATAGAATAGAATTTTTGATGTCAATAACTCGCACGACAAGGAAATCAAACAAATATGATTGTTCTTAACAGTTACATAGCCTCCCGAAGATAGATACGAACGTCTCCGCACCGATCCGTGAGACTCTAATAAATCGGCTTGTGACTTGTGACTCCTATGAACCTAGACGTGATACCAACTTTTCACGACCCGATTTCCCCTCCAAAGGCATCGTGACGGCACCTAGTCTCTACGACTAGGTAAGCCTAATTGCGAAAACACATATTAAATAGAAGCAATAAAATAAAGACGAAATAAGTGAGTCTACAATGAAACATCGCCATTTGGCGCATACAAAACACAAATTTCCCAAAACCAAGAATATCACTTTAGTCACAAGCTCTGTCTCAAAATATCTCTATACAACGTAAGGGAATTTACATGAAAAATCTATCTAAGTCTGGAGTGGAAGGTGACTCGAAGGACTCTGCGGACGCGGCAGAATTACCTTTCGGTCTTCTAGAAGCTGCTGCTCAGACCCCTAGCCACGAAACTGAGCAATGGTACCTGGATCTGCACACGAAAAACATGTGCAGGAAAGGGCATGAGTACACCACAAATTGGTACCCAGTAAGTGCCAAGCCTAACCTAGTCGAGTAGTGACGAGGTCAGGTTAAGGCTCTACTGGATTTTTATAGTAAAACAGTATAAAATGTGAACAAAGAGATATAATAAGCTAAGGAAAATCAGTAGGAACAATGAGCTAAAAGAAAAATAATAATAATAGGGAGCCCTCGGCTCAACACAACATATATCATAGTAACAAGTATGCAATGTAGTACAGGGGGAAAGCTCCCGGAATCTCGTCTGTAGTCCCAATTTAAATATGCAATGCAGTACCGAGGGAATGCTCCCGGAATCTCGTCCGTAGTCCCAATTTAAATATGCTATGCAGTACAGGGGAAAGCTCCCAGAATCTCGTCCGTAGTCCCAATTTAAATATGCAATGCAGTACCGAGGGAATGCTCCCGGAATCTCGTCAGTAGTCCCAATTTAAATATGCAATGCAGTACAAATAGCGAATACAATTTTGTTTATTTAAAACAATTCAGAGAAAACTCACAGGAGGATAAAACTACCTAAACATGGTACACACAGTAATAACTGGGGAAAAATTCAAGTAAAACCGCTAGGCATGCTATTTCCTAATCTAAACTACATAGTCGATACATGAATCGGTGAAATAGGAGTGAAATGATGTAAGTCATGGAGGGAAAAATGGAGTTTTAGAAACAATGGTCCGTGTACTTACTCGTCACCTCACGCACACGGCGCCCAAACAACATAAAACAATATTAAAATAGCCTAGGAGAAATCCCCAACACAGAGTTAGGCAAGCCACTTACCTCGACTGCGCTACTCAACTCAAAACCACGCTCTTTCCACGAGTATCCGACTCTGAATGGCACAAATCTATTCAATTCGATTGCATAATGTAAATATCACTTTAAGGAATCAAAATAGCTAACAAGTTCGAGGCTAATACGCGAAATTAGGAAACTCGCCACAAAGTCCCCCGGGCCCACGTCTCGGAATCGAGTGAAAGTTACAAATTTAGAACACTCATTCACTCACGAACTCACTCGAACAAGAATCATCGAAAACCGACGACAAAATCCTATTAAATTCTCGGATTTTCTAATTGGGGAAACTTCTTCCCATTTGCATGATTATTCAGCTAAATTCCTTGATTGCATGGAAGAAATTTGTATAGATTATACAAAGGAAATAGGGTTAGGAATTGTTACCTATGGAGCTTTTCCTAAGAACCCACTCCAAATCGCCTACACCCAAGCTCCAAATTGCTTTTAGAAGATATGAAATTCAAGTCCTCGAATTTGATATAAACTGCTCAGCGATTTGCGCACCTGCGCCCCTTAGACCCACCTGCGGAAAGTCCATCGCAGGTGCGAAAAACCACTAAAATGCATGGGGCCGCACCTGCGGTCAATGGGCCATATCTGCGGCTCCGCACCTGCGAGAACTGTTGGCTTGACCAAGCCCTCACTTGCGAGCCCCTCTTCTGCACCTGCGTGTCCGCACCTGCGAAAAATCCATCGCAGGTGCGAGACACCAGAACCAGCAATGGTTCAGCTCTTTCCAAGTTCCAAACATCACCCGTTGAGCATCCGAAACATCCCCGGGGCCCCCGGGACCTCAACCAAACTTACCACCAGTCCTAATACCTTATCCAAACTTAGTCGAGCCTCCAAAACACATCACATAACACCAAAATCACCGATTATACATGATTCAAGCCTAAGAACTTATGAAATTTCCAAAATCTCTAATCGATGCCGAAACACATCAAAACTAGTTCGAATGACCTCAAATTTTACACACAGGTGACAGACCTACAACCACCCTCGGAATTCTATTTCGATCCCGATATCAAAATTTCACCTCTCGGCCGAAATCGTCAAAATTCTAACGCCAATTCAAGCCTAAATCTACTACAGACCTCGAAAACACATTCCGGACGCGCTCCTAACTCTGAAATCACCCAAAGGAGCTAACGGAGTCGACGAAATCCCATACTGGCCCCGTCTTCACACAGTTCCAACTACGGTCCGATTTATAAAGCTTAAACTCACATATAAGGACTATGTGTCCAAGAACTCTCCGAATTTCACCATTCAACGTTCCGACAAGTCCCAAAAGCAGAAATAGACATGGGGAAAGAAGTTATTAGGGTATCGGGGCACTAACTCTCAAAATGACCTATAGGGTCGTTACAGGCGTGCAACCCTACCCATATATATCCTCACAAAAAGAAGCCCTCGGCCTCACTCAGTCATAAACTTCTCAAGTTCAACCCAATTATAGGAAATTCTTTCTAAAACACATAGTATCATATAATTTAAGTCAAATACGCGACTTTGTAGTTGCTACGGGACTGACCAAGTCACAATCCCCAATGGTGCACGACCGTCACCTAGCATGTGCCTCACCTCAAAATAGTAAAGACAATGTGAAATCGGGGGTTTTCATACCCTCAAGACTAGATTTACAATCATTACTTACCTCGAACCGGATGAAAATCTACTCCGTGATGCCCTTGCCGCTCGACTCAGCTTCAAATAGCCCCGAATCTATCCAAAATCAGTATAATATCATTAACATATGCTAAAAGGAACGAAGCCCACATCAAAATTATCAAATTACATCACATATACTTAAATTGGTCAAACCCAACTCATGGTCCCAAGTCTCGAATCCAACAAAAATTCCAAAACTAGAAACCTCTTTCACTCACGAATCCAACCATATCAAATTTACTCCAATCCAACAACAAAATCCCATTCAAAACCCCAAAAACCCAACTCAAGAATTCTTCCCTATTTTCCCCAATTTTCCACCTCAAATCACAAATTAATTTATGAAAATAAAGGCATAATCATGGATTTCTACCAAAATTAGATAGAAATCATTTACCCCATTCCATATGGTGAAAATCGCCTCAAAAATCGCTTCAATCCGAGATCCATAGCTCCAAATATGTTAAAAATGGCCGAAACCTCGATATATAGCTTATTCGCAGGTATTTACTCAATTCGATCGCGGGAAGTGCTTCACAATTGCGAAGCACAACTTTTCTCAGCCCAAAATTTTCCTTCGCGATCACAAAGAACAAATGCCCAGGTCTTCCAGACAGCCTCTAGTATAATGGTCAGAACTTTCTGTACAAAACTCCAAATTGCAAATGGTTTAACTTTTTAAAAACTAAACACCAAGGTATACAACTTTAATTCTTTTATCATTTCCCAATTCCTTATAGATTACTAGATATAAGCCTCCAACGTCAGTCCTATGCAACACAATGCAATTTCCAAGCTCTTTCCGGACAGTCTGTAGTGTATAAACCATAACTCTTTAGAAACCATTCCAAATGACAAATGGTTTGATTTTATGAGATTAAACACAAAGATCTACAACTTTCATTTTTGGATAATCTCAAAATTCCTTATAGATTGCAAGATACAAGCTTCCAAAGTCAGGTCAGTGCAACATAAAATTTCCTCTACGCGATCGTGAAAGGACTTCCGCGTTCGCGTTTCATTTGCCATTTTCTCTCATTTTACTCATCGCGATCGCGACCAATTCACCGCGATCACGTAGAATACTGCTGTAGCCAAAAACCAGCAGCTAAAAATGGCCTAGAAATGATTCGAAACTCACCCGAGCCCCTCGGGACCCCGACCAATCATACCAACACATCTCATAACACCATATAAACTTAGTCAAGCCTTCGAATCACTCAAAACAACTACAAAAATACCAAATTACCCTCGAATTCAAGCCTAAGAACTTCTAAACTTCCGAATTTCACAAACGATGCCGAAACCTACCAATCCTCGTCCAAATAACCTCAAATTTTGCACACATGTCACAAATGACGCTATGAACCTACTCCAACTTCCAGAATTCCATTCCAACCCCGATATCTAATTTTCCGATGTCGACTGGAAATTGCCAAATTTCTAATTTTGCCAATTCAACCTAACGGAGCTATCCGAACCATAAAAATCCTAATCCGAGATCGTTTACTCATAAGTCAACTTTCAGTTGACTTTTCCAACTAAATTTCCAAATTAAGAGACTAAGTGTCTCATTAACTTCCAAAATCACTCTGAACCCGGACCAACCAACCCAAAGCAACATAATAAGAGTGAACAACACATAGAGAAGCAGAAATGGGGGAAACAGAGCTATTACTCTCGGAAGGACCGGCCGGGTCTTACATCCTCCCCCACTTAAACATACGTTCGTCCTCGAACGTGCCAAGAGTTGTTCTCTAACACCATCAACTGTCGCGTAACCTCACCATGCACATACCCAGGGGTGATCTCACGTCACCCTATCCTACTCGTCTAACCACCTGGATACCGTCACTGGACACCACGTGCCCCAAGAATGCTACTGTACTGAGCCAAAATTCACACTTGGAGAACTTTGCATAAAGCTTCTCCTCCCTCAATCTCTATAACACCATCCTCAAATGCTGAGTATGCTCTTCCTGGATACGTGAGTACGCCAGGATGCCATCAATGAATACAATAACGAAGGAGTATAAATACGGCTGGAATACACTATTAATCAAATACATGAACACTGATGGGGCATTGGTCAGCCCAAAAGACATCACCAGGAACTCGTAATACAACAGGAAGATCCACTTCACTCCACAACTAAACTGCATGAGAGGTCCTTCAATATACTCACAACTCGAGGCTATATGCCAACTCAAGACATAAGTTAAACCCTTAAGAGTTCTTGCTACATCTCTAGCCAATTCTTTGTGTCGTAATCAAACAATCTGAACACATCTCACCATCAAATCACACTCACCGCATAGTCATCCAGTCACAAAATCCCACCAATGAGGACACATGCACGTGCTCACACAATCGAAAGTTCAGAACTCAAGCTACATACAAAACCCGGCCTCAAGTCCTCCAGACTGACCCATCATCAACATGTTAAGATCCCACCTCGTACCTCATCCACGGAAAGCACAAGTCGTCGATGCACAGCTGATACCGAGCACTCACGTGTGCATTCGAATACACGGAAGGAATTCAAAGGGTTACACTTTAAGCTGAATTAATGGATTCACACGACAAGAATTAAAGAATGTGAGATTTTTCCTAAGGGTTCTTCAGCCTCTTGAAGATAAGTACATACGTCACCATACCGATCCGCAAGACTCTACTTAACCTACTCATGACTTGTGAGACCTATGTAACCTAGGCTCTAATACCAACTTATCACGACCCAAACTACCCTGCGTGATGGAGGCTATCGCAATACTAGGCAAGCCGACACATTACCAAAACCAATCAATATTTTCATTCTTAAAATAAATTAAAGCTATTTAAAAATAAACCTTCATAAAGTGTTTAAATCAGAACAACAGTGCGAAAAGAAAATCCGTCATCGGGGTGTCACTAGTCATGAGCACCTACTAAAAACTGTCCGATAATACTAAGACCAATATAGTATGGAAACCCACTAATAACATCTATAGTACGATAGGAGGGAGAAGAGCAGGGTTGTGATCTCCATGCAGCTACCTTGCTAACTCCAGCAGATCCACGACGGATGAAATCAACACTTACTAGCACATCTACCAACCCCTAGATCTGAACACAAGGTGCAAGGAGTAATGTGAGTATGCCAACTCATTAGTAATAAAATTAAATAAAGACAGAGCAGTATTGACGAGCAATAAAACATATACAGTTCATATCATGAAATCTCAGTAGAACACATCAGGCTTTTAAAATCAGGGTTTTGAATCAACTCACCTCCTTTAAATCCAGTTTTAGTAAAACCATTTAAAACATCTTTCAACAGTCTTCAAACGAAGTGATAAAACAATGAGTAAAAATGATGAAAACATAATAAGCCCTCGGGCAAAACTCACTCGTGTACAGCCCCTCAAGCAACATAAATCATAAACAGCCCCTCGGGCAAACATGAATCATAAACAGTCCATCGGGCAAACATCATTGTCACTCATATACAACCTCTCGGGCATACCTCACAATCACTCATAAACAGCCCCTCGGGAACAACATGAATCAAGAACAGCCCCTCGGGCAAAATATCATATCACTCACTCAGGGTACCCGCGCTCACTGGGGGTGTACAGACTCCGGAGGTGCTCTTACAACCCAGGCGCTATAACAAGCCACCTCGTGGCATAAATCAATCAGGCCCTCAGCCTAAAAAATCATGAATCAGTAACAAAATGTTGCGACGTGCAGCCCGATCCCATATATATCCTCACAAAAAATAGGCCCTCGGTCTCACTCAGTCATAAACTTCTCAAGCCACTCGGGCTATCGGTAATAATCGGATGCTCAGCCCAAAATAACATTTTATATGCATCAAAGCGGGGTAATAAAGACTGAGTTATGAAATCATTAAATATAGCATGACTGAGAATAGATCTTAAATCAAAACACTGAGAGGATAATCAGAAAAGGCCCTTGAGGGTCCAAACAGCTCTGGCACAAGGCCTAAATATGGCATTCAACCCAATTTATAGGAAATTCTTTCTAAAACACATAGTACCATATAATTTAAGTCAAATACGTGACTTTATAGTTCCTACAGGACGAACCAAGTTACAATCCCCAACGTTGTACGCCCATCACCTAGCATGTGTGTCACCTCAAAATAGTAAAGACAATGTGAAATCTGGGGTTTCATACACTCAAGACTAGATTTACAATCATTACTTACCTCGAACCAGAAGAAAATATACTCCGTGATGCCCTTGCCGCTCGACTCGGCCTCAAATCGCCCCGAATCTATCCAAAATCAGTATTATATCATTAATATATGCTAAAGGAACAAATCCCACATCAAAATTATCAAATTACATCACAAATCTTGAAATTTCCAAACCCGACACACGGGACCACGTCTCGGAATACAACAAAAATTACAAAACTAGAAACCTCTTTCACTCACGAGCCAACCATATCAAATTTACTCCAATCCGATAACAAAATCCCATTCAAAACCCAAAAAATCCAACTCAAGAATTCTTCCCCATTTTCCCCAATTTTTCACCTCAAATCAAAAATTAAATGATGAAATTAAAGGCATAATCATTTAGTTCGACCAAAATTAGATAGAAATCACTTAACTCATTTCATATGGTGAAAATCGCCTCAAAAATCGCTTCAATCTGAGATCCATAGCTCCAAATATGTTAAAAATGGTCGAAACCGATATATAGCTTTTGCCTAGGTATTTACTCATTGAGATCGTGGAAAGTGATTCCTAATCCTAAAGCACAACTTTTTTCAGCCCAAAATTTTCCATTCGCGATCGCGAAGAACAAATGCCCATCTCTTCGAGACAACCTCTAGTATAATGGTCATAACTTTCTGTACAAAACTTTAAATTGCAAATGGTTTGACTGTTTGAAAATTAGACCCAAGTTCTACAACTTTTATTCTTTTATCATTTCCCAATTCCTTATATATTACGAGATATAAGCCTCCAAAGTCAGTCCTATGCAGCACAATGCGATTTCCAAGCTCTTCCGGGACAGGCTATAGTGTATCAACCACAACTCTTTAGAAACAACTCCAAATTCCAAATGGTTTGATTTTATGAAAACTAGACACGAAGAGATACAACTTTCATTTATGGATTATCTCAAAATTCCTTATATATTGCAAGAAACAAGCTTCCAAATTCGGGTAAGTGCAGCAGAAAATTTCCTCTACGCGATCACGAAAGGCCTTCCGCGATTGCGTTTCACTGGCCATTCTCTCATTTTACTCATCGCGATCGCGACCAATTCCCCGCGATCACGTAACACACTGCTGTAGCCAAAAACCAGCAGCTAAAAATGGCCTAGAAATGGTCCAAAATTACCCCGAAACTCACCCGAACCCCTCGGGACCCCGCCAATCATACCAACACATCCCATAACATCATATAAACCTAGTCGAGCTTTCGAATCACTCAACACAACATAAAAAATACCAAATTACCCTCATATTCAAGCCTAAGAACTTCTAAACTTCCAAATTCTGCAAACGACGCAGAAACCTACCAATTTTTGTTTGAATAACCTCAAATTTTGCACACATGTCACAAATGACACTATGAACCTACTCCAACTTTCGGAATTCCATTCCGACCCCGATATCTAATTTTTCACTGCCGACCCGCGCCAAATTTCTAATCTCGCCAATTCAAGTCTAATTCTACCTCAGACCTTCAAATAACATTTTGAACACACTTCTAAGTCCAAAATCACCTAACAGGGCTATTCGAACCATAAAAACCGTAATCCGAGATCGTTTACTCATAAGTCAACTTCTGGTTGACTTTTCCAACTAAATTTTCAAATTAAGAGACTAAGTATCTCATTCTCTTCCAAAATCACTCCGAACCCGGACAAACCAACCCAAAGAAACATAATAAAACTGAACAACACATAGAGAAACAAAAATGTGAGAAACTGGGCTATTACTCTCGGAACGACTAGCCGAGTTGTTACAGAAATGATTAATGTGTGAAATCGTTGGTATCAGGCTCATATTTTAGTTCCGGAGCCCGATACAGGTTTTTTATGGCATTTAAGTCCTATCTGTGAAATTTGGTGAGAATTGGAATTTATTTGACGTGATTTGGACGCTCGGTTGAGAAATAGTGAAATTGAAGTGTTCTTGAGGAAAATCATAATTTTGAGGTTAAATTCGTAGTTTTTGATGTTATTTTTGTGATTTGATCGCACGAGAAAGTCTGTATGATGTTTTTAGACTTGCGTGCATGTTTGGTTTGGAGCCCTGAGGGCTCGGGTGAGTTTTGGATAGGCTACGGAGCGATTTAGACTTAGAAATCTCAGTGGTGCATCTGGTGTCTGTCACCAGTCCTCTGATCTCGCAATTGCGAGATCATGTTTCACAATTGCGAAGTTGGCAGGTCTGGTAAATGCGAGGATTTTGATCGCAAATGCGAACTAGACCTAGGAAGTCCATCCTCGCAAATGCGATATTTTCTTCGCAAATGCGAAGGCAGCAGGATTTCAAAGGGTTCGCAATTGCAAACCCCTGATCGGAATTACGGCAACTGCAACCTGTTAAGTCAGATTTTAGACGGGATTCACCCATTTTTCAATTCTCTCAAACCCTAAACCTCCATAGGCGATTTTCCAAAGACCCAAACTTCTTCAAATCATTGGTAAGTGATCTCTAACTAATTCCTTTCAATCCTTAACAACTTTTTACATGATTTCATCGTAGAGTCTAGAGTTTTCATGGAAAAATTGGAACTCTTGGGTAGAACTTAGGAATTTTGAAATTTAGATCTCGAACTGAGGTTGGATTCCAAAACCAATTGTATATTCGGGCTCGGGGGAGAATGGGTAAACGGGTTTTGGTCCGAACCTCGAGTTTAGACCAAACGGGTTTGGGGTCGATTTTGTCTTTTGATAGGAAGACCATGATTTTTCATTACAGTTAATATCTTTAGAAATAATTAATGATATCGAACCAATTGTCATTAGATTCGAGCGGGTTAGAGGCAACTTCTAAGGGAAAAGTTGTGCTTGAGCAGTGAATTGCTTGTGTAATTGAGGTAAGTGTTTGGTTTAACCTTGGCTCTAGGGAATAGGAATTCCCAAATTAAATGCTATGTGAATTTTCATGTGTGTGGTGTATAGGTGAGGTGACGAGTATCTATGCACCACTAAACTATATGTTGAACATGATCCCTTTCATGTTCCCAATTTGTTTGATTCTTGGCTTAATTGTTTTCATGAGTTTGATGCCTCTGTGTCCCCTTGTATTCATCAACTTGTGGTTAAATATTGTTTCACGTATTTGGAAGTGTTAGTTGATCCCTTGGCATCATTGTGGTATAAAAAGGGTTGAGCTGGTTGACAGTGTTTTACGATACACACGGTTGGTTTCATTGTGAAATCATAATTGATGAAGTTCATGAATAGTACAGATTTCTGCTTACAATTGTTGAGACATAAATATTGTGAAAGGATTTGGCCTAAATTGTGAAATCTTCTGATAAATAAAGAGATGTGATTGTCTGGTAGGAGCGGGTTGCATGCCACAACGAGCAGAAACAAGGGGGGATAGGTGGGATCGGGTTGCACGTCGGAATAGGAGAACTAAGAGTGATAAATATAGGGAGGAGCAATAAGGGTGGACAGGTAGGGGCGGGTTGCACACCGCAACAAGAGCAATAGGGGAGGACATTCATGTTTTACCTATTTTAAACATAAAGACTGGAATACTCACTATTTTATTGTTGTCAGTTCACATTCTGCACTTACGATTATTTTAAATTGAAACTTGGAGATTTTTGTGAGGATTGGTTAAAGCTGAGATCTGGAAAAATTAACCGAGTTGTTTTTTTTGTTTTTTTGTTGCAAGTATCGTTTGTTTATTATTATTCGCTTCTTGATTTATTATACATTATATCCAGGTTATGTTATAAATGCCCCGTCGTAGCCTCGTTGCTACTTCGTCAAGGTTAGGCTCGGCACTTACCAGTACATGGGGTCGGTTGTATTGATACTGCACTGTGCACTTCTTGTGCAGATCCAGGTACCGGCCAGATTTAGGTGAAAGTAGTAGCTGATATCATTCACACGGAGACACGAGGTAGATCTGTTTGCGTCCACAGATTCCTGGAGTATTCTCCTTATTAGTTATTTACTGTTTATTTCATTCAAAACAGACATATGTTTTCTTAGCCAAATACTTGTAGTATTCTTTAGTAGTTCATGAATTGTGACACCAGACCCTGGGTAGTTATATAGTTAGTATTAGTTCGTGATTCATTTTATCTTATCGAATATTATTCTTTATTGCATTTATTGGAAAGTATTAGATTTCCTTTTTATTTTAAATTGTTCTATTGTGTTTAAGTAAACTTGTAAAAGAAAATGTTAGTTAAGTTCTAATATTGGCTTGCCTAGCAAGTATGGCGTTAGGCGCCATCACGATCCCGTGAGTTGGGAATTTGGGTTGTGATACAACCAAACCAGTGGTAAAAGAAATACCACCACTCTTTTCCATGGCAAAAACTACCGGAAGTAGACTTGTGGAGTAAACGTGTCTTTTTTGGACACAAACTCTACGGTAAATTTCCAAATAATAAAACCTAATAATCAAGGGTCTAAACAAGTTACTGGCGTCCCTTCATCCCCCAATAAAAAATCCCCTAAAAACTCTACACCAATAGTAATAGTAATCATAATCAGGTAGAAAATCTTCTAAAATCAAATTGCATGCCTACTAATAACCACTCCCATGAAGAACACTTGGCAAAAAGGGAACACCAAATGCCTACTACTAGGGATTTTGTTAAAGCCCATACGCACAAGTCTTACTATTCCATGAAAATACACCCCATAATTTCTAACTCCTCAATTCCTCCATCCAAATCCATAGCTACTAGCCCTCACGAAGTTATATTAAACACCCACCATGCCTCGAGCTCCACTCACACTGAGAAGGAGATACAGGCTAATCCAAATCCAACGTCTTCATCGTCCATATATGATGGACAACTTACCTCCTCTACCACCTCTACTCCCCTCTCAACCAGTGATATACACTCAACCACCAAATCCACCCAACCACCAACCACAATCCTGGATAGAACTGGGCCTCATGGGCATGCAATTTCTTTCCACCTCCAGATCAACGGGCAGGACTCAATCCTCATTATCCAAAACACCAACTACCTTGCCAGTTGATCTCGGAGGGCATGCATCTTTTCATGAAAAATTATATCAATCAGATGTGGATAACCAACATCTTACAACAGCTTCCCCTTCTCTGAACCAAAATCTAACCAACAACATGCAAAAGCTGTGGAATATACCGGGGACTCCTAACAAAGTAATGCCCTAGAATATCCCACTCAATATACCCTTATTTGCTCCAGAAGAGCTGTCCATAATGAACCCCATTTTCACCCCCATGGGCAGTGCAACCCCCTTCTGTATAACAAGTTCCTCCTCAGAACCCCCCGCCACAAATACAGGCCCATGCACAGCAGATGGACATGCAAAATCAAGAGGAAAACCACGAGGAAGAGGAAGAAGAACTTCCTCATCATGGAGAACCTAGGGTGGAATTCTCAAACCTAAGCGAAGTAAAAATACTAATCTTCAAGGAATGGCTAGACAAGAAGTGCATCATAAGTTGTCCACTCACAATTTTCAAATGCTCAATGGATATACGACCCCCACACGATCCCACAATTGGGAAGAATGTAGTTATACTAGTGCCTTTCCACAAGAGGAACAATGCAATAGCAGTGAGGGAGAACAACCAAACACCATCTAACCAGGCAATTAATTTCATAATCTGGAATGTCCGGGGAACAAACAATGCAAACTTTCGTCGAAACTTTAGAGAAAATATGGATACTCATAGACCTAGCATGGTTTATTTGTTAGAAACAAAAATGATCAACCACCTCTAAATACTGGAAGATTTCAACTTCACAGAGATGATAGAGGTTCCAGCAGAAGGACAAGTTGGAGGCCTGGTGATCTTATGGAATCATACAAGTGTCATCGTCAAAAACTTCACCAGGCGAAAACAAGAAATCCATGCCATGATCGAGGTAAAATCTAATCACAAAAAATGGCTATTTAGCTCCATCAATGCTAACACTGACAAAAATAAAAGAGATATCATGTGGAAAAACATAAACACATCTACAATTCTTATAACGGGGCTTGGCTTATGGGTGGGGATTTTAATGATGTTATTATGGTCCAAGAAAAATTAGGTGGCAAAGAAGTGAATCAAAAGAGTGCTAATAATATTTTAGAGAGCCTTAATTACTGTAAGCTTTTTGACCTAGGGTTTAAAGGTTGTAAATTTACTTGGTCGGACCATAGAAGAAAAGGCAAAGGTCTGATAATGGAACGTTTAGACAGAGTTTTTGCTAACACTGAGTGGCTAGACCAATACCCAGAGGCATCTATAACTCATTTAGAAAAAACCCACTCCGACCACAATCCCATTCTCATTTCCCTAAAAAATAAAAACATGACATACATCGATAAACCTTTCCGCCTAGAGACAATGTGGTGCTCACACCCTGATTTCATAACACTACTAAAAAAATCATGGGTTAAAAATAACCTCCTAACTGCCACAAGATCTTTTGAGGATGATGTTAAATCCCGGAGTAGAGAGGTTTTGGTAATATTAATAGACAAAAAAAAAACACCTTCTGGCAAGGATAGGAGGAATACCAAATAGTCCTAGGTATATCACTAGTACTTTCCTACAAGAATTAGAAGTCACCTTACAACTAAAGTATAATGATATTCTAAAACTTGAGGAAGATTATTGGAAATTAAGATCTAGAGTTATGTGGATGAATGAGGGGGACGCTAACACGAAATTTTTCCAAATTACATCCACAAATAGAAGACGAGTTAATAAAATCAACTTCTTCAAAGATGATATGAGTAACTGGATCGATGAACAAAATTTTATAATGCTCCATACGGTCAAATTCTTCCAGAACTTATTCACCACTAATCATACTTTATCTACTTGGAATACCAAACCAAGTGTCACTATACCAAATCAACACTGTCATCTCTCGTGCCTAGATCAGCCCCTTATGGATTCTGAAATTACTAAAGCAGTTTTCTCTTTTAATCCATATAAAGCTCCAGGCCCAGACGACTTACACCTCTTCTTTTTCCAAAAATATTGGGAAACATTGAGGGAAATGTCAATGATTTTTGTCACAAAGTCTTTAGGGAAAGTCATATACCTAGGGATATTAACAAGACCTATATCTGCCTAATCCCCAAATTTGAAAATGCCAACAACTTAAAAAAATTTAGGCCCATTAGCCTTTACAACACCATTTGTAAGGTGATTACAAAAATAATCTCCAACAAGATGAAACCTCTTCTGCAAAAACTAATTGGACCTCATCAAGCTAGCTTCATCAAAGGAAGAAGGTCTTGTGACAATGCAATTATAGTCCAAGAAGTTATGAATTATATTAAGAACTCAAAAAGTAAGAAAGGTAATATGATCCTAAAAATAGACCTCGAGAAAGCCTTTGACAAACTGGATGGTCCTTCTTACATAGGACGTTAACCTACTTCAAATTTCCCATAAAAATGATTAATTTAATAATGTCATGCATCACCTCTTCCAGTTATACCATCCTAGTTAATGGCTCTAAGTCGGAACCCTTCACACCAACAAGAGGGATCAGACAAGGAGACCCAATGTCCCCCTATCTTTTCATTCTCTGAATGGAGATGCTCTCAATAATGATCAACCACAATGTTGACATTAGAAAATGGGACGCCATAAACATTTCACCAACGAACCCTCCACTATCCCATTTATTCTTTGCAGATGACCTAACCCTAATGGGCAAAGCCAATATGAAGACTGCCCACTCTATGCTTAGCTGCCTTGATAACTTTTGTCACCTATCAGGACAAACGATTAATAAATTGAAGTCTAGATTGATAATATCACAACACTGTCCAACTTCAACAAAAAATAACCTCTCATCCATTTGGAAAATAAAGCCTAATGAAACTTTTGGTAAATACTTAGGCTTTCCTATTCTAAACTCTAGCCCTAAACCAAAAGATTACCAATTTTTGATCGATAAAATGAGAAGAAAATTAGGTAGTTGGAAAGCAAAGTGGCTTAATACAGCGGGTAGGTGTACACTAGCCTCCTCTACACTCAATACCATCCCAAACCACGTCATACAATACTCTATATTGCCAACAAAAACTCTTCAGGATATTGATAAAGTCCAACGAGACTTCTTATGGAACTCGTCTCCTGATAAGCACAAAATACATATGATTAATTGGAATATCATTACAAAAGGTAAATGCATGGCGTCTGGGCATAAGAAAAGCGAAAAGAAAAAAACCTAGCCCTCCTAAAAACGTTAACTTGGAGAATGATTAATAATACAAACTCCCTATGGGCAAAAGTAATCTCTAGTAATTACGCAAAAACTAGAGGAAAATCTTTAAATGCTTTCATATGGAAAATCATCCTAAAAGGTTGGTACTACTGCAACATAGGTACAAGATGGGATACCTACAACAATACAAATATAAATGTATGGAATTCCAACTGGATACCAAATGTACTAAGCCTTAGAAAGGCCATAACTGGTCCTCTAACAAAAAATGAGGACAAGATTACTGTTAATCAAATTAGGAAAGGAAGCTGATCACGCCCAAATATGCCTTATAAAAAGGACTAAGCGGACGTTGCAAATATAATCTGAGTATTTAGCCCAGAGTCGAATCCCACAAGGAATTAACCTATCAATTACCGCTGTCAGACTCACTTGATTCTTCGTACTCAACTTCCCAAAGATTATGAATAACAATTGTTGATATTTCTACTAACTATAACTAAATAAATTAATTAAACTAAAAGCTAACTATGACGGAGTTGTAAACAATTAAGAGAAGGATCTAAGGTTGTGATTTCCCCTGTTGATGGTATCCCTTCCTGTTATGTTTCATATAGTTTTGCTTAATCGTCTCTATCAATCATGAGCACCCTTGTTACTATAAATCTCTCCCGAGTAATTACGACAATTTACTAGACGCACTCTCCCGAGTTACACTAGCTAGCTTTTATTACTGCTCACTTAGATTGCACCCAAGGTTTCATTATCCCTAATCCCATCTTTAAACCCTCGGTTATGGATCCCTCCTATACTTTGGGAGTGATGTTGTTCAACAACTACCTAAATATGCACTCTGTCCCGAGTAATACATACTAAATAGACACAGCTAATTGAGGGCCCTTCAATCAACTACAACAAGAACTTAGTTGAACAAATAGAGATTAAACCGGGCAAACTATATTAATATAACAAGAAGTTCATCCTTCAACAGGTTCCACAAAAACCTTAGACTAAATAAATTAGCTACTCATAATTGTGCTGATAATAACAACAAGAGAATTCATCATAAATGGGAAAAACACAAGGAAGAAAGATGACACTTGATGCCCAATTATCCTCCTTGCCTCTTGCCTCTCTTTGCCTTGAACAAAACCTTAAAACCTTGATATCCCTTCTTTTGGGTGAACTGGACCTTTTATAGGTTAAGTGGAATTGTCCCCAAGATTCCAATTTGACCCCCGAATAAACGTGTGCTGGACAGGAACTAGCTCAGCCGCGCTCGTGGGCGCGCTACTAGCTGCGCTAAATGCGATGCGTACTGTCTCTGACTGCTGGGCTAGCACGGACGCGCTAATGGGCGCACTATGGCGACGCTAATGGCACTTCAATCTGCCTGCTGCACCTGGACTAGCGTGTCCGCGCTATTGGACGCGCTAATGGGGTATGTTTCTACCTTCTCTTTTCTTCTTCCTTCTTTCACATGCTCTTAACTCCGAGGGGTCTTTATTGCTTTAAATTATCTCCAAACACCATCCTAGGTCCTCATAAGCATGACTTGCTCCTACAAAACATAAAATTCCCAATTAGAGCCATTTAAACGTCATTTAACCTTCCTAGGACATTGAAGCATAATAAAGTTGGAGTATAAATAGACGCTAAACTACATGAATCTAGCCTATTATCAACACCTCACACTTAAATCATTGCTCGTCCTCGATAAATCCATTATACTCTACAAAGGTCCTTTAACTAAGCATTTTCTCTAACGTGTCACAACAAGAACATATCACAAGAGTTGTGCCTAGTAGTGTAACATCTATGCCTCAAGAGTTGACTCTCACGTGCCGTGCAATATTCTTAATTCCTCAATTTACTCTATACATAGGTCAAAACTTACCTTTCCGTCATGAATCAAGTGCCCTCACATCACACAAGAGAGTAGTTCCACAAGCAATAACATTAAGAACAATTAGGAACTCAGATATACAGAATTCACTCACTCTCAGAAAGAACATTCATATGTCACAAAGATGCACCATATGCTTCCCCGTAGTGTACTACTCTACTAATCAAACGCATTCAGTCTAAGATCAATTAGGACTTCATTTGGTTTTAATGTAGGCTAAGGGACGGGTAGGATATATTTGGATATAGTGACTAACCTCCCTAAGCACTTTCAATACAATTACTTTCGCATTCAAGACCATACTTATGCCAGGTTATACATTCCACCACACTTCTCTTTATTCTACCCCAAACTCCTTTTTGTGCAATTGTATCAAGTTACCACTTATCAAGGACTACATTTATTTATTGTCCTTACTCTTTTTATTTTCAAGTGACGCTTATTCTTATTTTCAACACAGTGCACCTTTCTTTTTATTTCATTGGCTCCACTCAAAAACCAAACCAACCACCCCACACTTTGACTTTTACATATTTTATTACAATTCAAGTGCTCATGGGAGGTACAGGGGTTCAAACAGATGGGCCGTTCAAACAATTGGGTACGGTTTGTAATGTGGTTGCCAAAGAAACAGGCTTATAGGCTCAAGGGGGTTAACTATGATAGATTACATTTAGGCGGGTATACTTTATATATCTGGCTTAACAAATAATGCCTATATCACTTCTAGGACTGAATGAAGCAACTTTTTTCGCTTTGCAAACACACAGGGCAAGTTCTAGATATCAAATATGGAGCATAGAATACAATGCAATATACCATATGGCACATGACTCACTCCAGATTGTCTTATCAAGACACGCTCATTGAGTACTCAAGTCAGTTACAACATACAAATTTAAGGCACTCTACATNAAACTTATTCCCGTACTTGTACCACTGAACCTCCTTTCCCGGGACACAGATAATCGGAAGGAATGTCATCCACTGAGTGCAGCGTCTACCATATGCCTCATATCCGTCGTCCATATCTACTACGGGATCTGGCAGCCGGTAAGCCCTTCGAATGGCTTCTACAGAGGCGTCCACCGGCTTCTTCCTCACGGTGACCACATAACTCCTGTGCTCCGGACTGTTGGTATAAAATTCTCTCACCACCATCGCATTTGCATCATCTGGATCCTCAAAGAACACATCCAACCAACGTCGCATCAGCTCATCGTACATCCTTGGATAGTCGAACCAGAGGGATGCTATATCTATACCCCGTTCTGGTATTTCCACCTTTGATTCCTTCACATCAAACCGGTCCTGAGCCTTAGGTGATACGAACTTGTTGCTATTATAAGTTTGAGTATCAGTGGACGGTCGTTCTCTCGATGATCCCGCTTGTCTGTTGTACGAAGATCTGGTGGCTTGACGCTTTCTGGAAGGTGCCATTGTACCTACAATAAGGACATCATTAGCGCATCACAAACGAGGTGACCCAACTGCGGTTACTTNTCAACAACTGAGCCTAAGCGTCACACTCTAGTGTCTATTGTGTTCAGGTGTAACAACGCTAAGGATTCTTTTCCTATTTCATCTCATCGCCTATAAGTACCTAATAAAAACTAAAAACAAACTAAACAAAAAAAATTAACTACACCCGGTTCAAGCCGAAACCCTTGGAAAAGAACCGCGGGCCAAATAAAAATCAAGGGGAAGTTACTACACTACCTAAAACAAAAATCTTTTTGGTATTTTCTTTAGACTTACTTCCCTCAAGATAACTGTCTAGGAGATCCGTCGTCAGGAAGAGTCCACTATATTTTCTGATTTTTTTTTGTGGTCGACTTAGACCCTCAAGAACCCCGTCGAATGATATCCGTCATCGGGACAAGTCGACTTAACTAATTACACGACTACTTAAAACAAAAAAAACAAAAGCAAAAAAAACTCACAAGAAAATAAGGGAAAACATATAACAAGTAAATTCCTACATATATACATGTAAAATGAATTATTTTACCACCCCACACTTAAAATGAAGACATGTCCTCATGGCATTCAAAGTAAAGAAAAGTGAGGTAGAGACTCTTCCCTGAAGGCTCACTCTTGGTCGGAGACTGTCCCCGGGTCCAGGTTACATGCATGACCCAGGGCTCGGAGCTACCCCATGATTTTCTTTTCTGATTTCGCATTTTGGTTGGCTAGCGTATCAAATCTCGACCCCAAGTCCGCGACTGAGGTACATAAACCTGCCATCTCCTGCTCTAGGTTATCCATCCTCTGACCCCGACCGACCCTAGACGGGCCTGCTATGTCGACAACATGCTTCTGAGTAGGCAGCTCCTCTCCCACTTCTACTTGCTCGTCCGACTCCTCCTCAGACTCGTCCTCCCCGTCATCACCACCAACCGCTACCGCATCCTTTCTAGTGGTTACCTTTTCTGCTCGAAAGGCGGCCTCCGTCGGCACTTTTCCATCTACCGCCAAATTTCCCAGCACCCCAGCTGCAAGGCATAATCTAGTGACAAGAGAGGGGAAGAAGAATCCATACCTCTTAACTGGACAGCGAACAAACATCTCCTCGTGCATGAGCTTGGCCATGTCAATGTTGTGGCCCGTCATGAAGCACCAGATCATACAAGCACGAGGAGCATCCACCTACGAGGTGTTGTGGGACGGGATCAGGCGGTTCTTGATCAGATATAGCCAACACTTCTCTTCAAAAGTGAGTGCCGACGAGTGAAACTTATTCCCGTACTTGTACCACTGAACCTCCTTTCCCGGGACACAGATAATCGGAAGGAATGTCATCCACTGAGTGCAGCGTCTACCATATGCCTCATATCCGTCGTCCATATCTACTACGGGATCTGGCAGCCGGTAAGCCCTTCGAATGGCTTCTACAGAGGCGTCCACCGGCTTCTTCCTCACGGTGACCACATAACTCCTGTGCTCCGGACTGTTGGTATAAAATTCTCTCACCACCATCGCATTTGCATCATCTGGATCCTCAAAGAACACATCCAACCAACGTCGCATCAGCTCATCGTACATCCTTGGATAGTCGAACCAGAGGGATGCTATATCTATACCCCGTTCTGGTATTTCCACCTTTGATTCCTTCACATCAAACCGGTCCTGAGCCTTAGGTGATACGAACTTGTTGCTATTATAAGTTTGAGTATCAGTGGACGGTCGTTCTCTCGATGATCCCGCTTGTCTGTTGTACGAAGATCTGGTGGCTTGACGCTTTCTGGAAGGTGCCATTGTACCTACAATAAGGACATCATTAGCGCATCACAAACGAGGTGACCCAACTGCGGTTACTTAGACTTCACCTTTACAATTGGTCACAATTATCATTGCCATTCACTGGGGCATTTAAACAAACAATTAGTGGGCATCATACACCGGAGCCCCCAATTAATCAATTTGAACCCCAATTACCACCACAATTGCCCCAAATTCACCCAACTAAGTCAAGAGATACAACTCCCCAAATACCACCACCCACAGGCACTAAGTGTACATTACAATTACTGCTAAGCAAAAAAGAAGAAAAAACTACTACCTAACAACACACTAAAAATAAAACCTATCAAAAAATAAAAAATGGCAAAGAGAAAACATACATGTGGTATGAGAAGAGAGTGAGAAGTGAAGAGTGTGTTGGGGGTGTAATTATCAGTGAATTTGGTGGAATTAGGGTTGATAGTGAATTGGGAGGGAGAGAGGCCTGTGGTTTAGGTGAGGAAGGTAAGAGTTTGAGAGGGGACGTGGGGTGAGGAAGAATATGAGAAGGGGGTTAGGGTTTTTTTGGAGGGGGGGGGGAGGGGTTACGTTATAATATCAAAAGAAAATAAAAGAAAAGAAAAATAAAGAAATAAAAATAAATTAATAAGTTACGAAAATAAGCCTGCCAACGATGCTACTAGAGCGGTTGTAGCGCGCCCGTGCTAGTTAGGTAGAAAGTCGGGCTATGTGCGCGGCCACTAGCGCACCCGCGTTACTCTGAGGTAGAATGGAGGCCTTTTAGCGCATCCACCAGCGCAACCGCGCTACCCCCAGGCAGAATACTAGTCGATTAGCGTGGCCAATAGCACGGCCGCGCTACTTCAGGCCTCGAAATTTTTCATATTTTTCTATCTTTTCCTCGGCGTGGACGGATTCCTTCCTTGCCTAAGAACACCTGCATATGTTAGTACTTACAATAATTCATCTACTATTCTACTATATTGAAAACACTACACGTGGGGTTGCCTCCCAACCAACGCTTTAGTTAATGTCGTGGCACGACAATTACAACAATTCAATGGGTTGCCTCCCAACCAGCGCTTTAGTTAATGTCGTGGAACAACAATTACAACAATTCAATGGGTTGCCTCCCATGTAGCGCCTTATTTAACGTCGCGACACGATGCAGATGAGCGCTTTTAAGGCTCGCTCGACATCTGTGGTTCAGTCAGATGTATCACTGACACTTCCTTGGTTTCATCCATGCCCACATATGGTTTCAATCTATGCCCATTAACTCTGAAGGTGTGGGAATCCTTTTTTGAAGCAATCTCTATGGAACTTGAGGGAAGCACTTCGACCACACGAAATGGTCCAGACCATCGGGACTTGAGTTTACCTAGAAATAGCCTTAATCTTGAGTTATAAAGCAATACCATATCTCCGGGTTTGAAGTTTCGCTCAACAATGTTTTTATCGTGCAACCTCTTCATTCTTTCCTTGTACAGCCTCGTGCTCTCGAAAGAAAGATACCTGAATTCATCTAGATCATGCAGTTCTGTGACTCTACTTATGCCCGAAGCCTCAAGATCCAGATTTAACTGTTTCAATGCCCACCAAGCTCTATGTTCTAGTTCTACCGGCAAGTGAAAGGCCTTCCTAAATACCAACTTGTATGGTGACATACCAATTGGTGTTTTGAAAGCGGTTCTGTAGACCCAGAGTGCATCATTTAGCTTTTTCGCCCAATCAGTTCTTGTTGCGTTCACAGTTTTAGTCAGCACATTCTTTATTTCTCTATTCGACACTTCAACCTAGCCACTGGTATGAGGGTGGTATGGGGTTTCCACCTTGTGGAGCACATAGTACTTTGCTAGCAATTTCTCAAAGGCACGATTGCAGAAGTGAGTGCCTCTGTCACTAATGATGGCCCTCGGGGATCCCAAAATGGGTGAATATATTCTTTTCAAAAACCCCACCACCACCCTTGCATCATTGGTGGGTAGTGATGCAGCTTCCACCCATTTGGACACATAATCTACAACGACAAGTATGTACTTATTTCCATATGAGATGAGCCCATGAATTTTATCCCCCGTACATCGAACACCTCAACCTCTTGAATTGGGTTCATGGGCATCTCATGGCACCAGGATTATCGGTTCTCTGACATTCATCACAGCCCTTCACCCATTGATGTGCATCCTTGAACACAGTTGGCCCATAAAACTCGACTTCTAGGACTTTTGATGTCGTCCTGACTCCTCCAAAATGCCCGCCATATGCTGATGCGTGACATGCCTACAAAACAGAAGATTGTTCTATCTCGGGGACGCACCTCCAGATCATATTGTCAATACAAATTCTAAACAGATAAGGTTCATCCGAGTAATACATGAGACAGTCACAGTAAAAAATTTTCTTTTGCACATATGAGAGTCATAGGGCTCTATACCACTTGCCAGGTAATTTGCAATGTCTGCATACCATGGCACTTCCTCAAGGCTTGTGGCGAGTAGCTGCTCATTTGTAAAGGTTTCCATAATATCCTCTGCCTCAACTGCATTTTCAGCTCCTTCAAGTCGCGATAGATGATCCACGACTTGGTTCTCTGTGCCTTTACGGTCACGAATCTCCAGGTCGAACTCTTGCAGTAGTAGCACCCAACGAATCAGGGGCGATTTGGACTCCTTATTTTCAATCAAGTACCTGAGAGCAGCATGATCATTGTACACAATTACCTTAGATCCAATCAGGTATAATCTGAACTTGTCTAAAGCAAACACCACTGCCAGCATCTCTTTTTCAGTCACATTGTAGTTCAGCTAGGCTCCACTCAACGTCCTACTTGCGTATTAAATTGGGTGCATTATCTTGTCTTTCCGCTGTCCTAGGACTGCTCCCACTGCATAGTCACTAGCATCACACATAAGCTCAAATGGTTGCTCCCAGTCGGGGGAAACAATGATGGGTGCCGTGACTAGCCTCTTCTTCAACTCCTCAAATGCTACCCTGAAATCATCAGAAAACACAAAAGGGTTATCTTTTTCTAGCAACTTAAACAGGGGGTTGGCAATTTTGGAGAAGTCTCTGATGAATCTCCGGTAGAAATCGACATGCCCGAGGAAGCTCCTGATCGCTTTAACTGATGTTAGAGGTGGAAGTTTTGCTATAACATCTACTTTAGCACGATCCACCTCGATTACTTGCTTGATACCAGGTGTCCTAAGACTATACCCTCTTGTACCATGAAATGGCACTTTTCCCAATTAAGTATAAGGTTAGTCTCAATACACCTCTTCAGCACTCAGGTCAGATTTGCTAGGCACTCATTGAATGAGTTTCCCACCACTGAGAAATCATCCATGAACACCTCCATTATATACTCAACCATGTCAGTGAATATGGCCATCATACACCTTTGGAATGTGGCGGGTGCATTGCATAGGCCAAAGGGGATCCTTCTGAAGGCAAAAATCCCATATGGACATGTGAACGAGGTCTTCTCTCTAACTTCTAGATCAATGGAGATTTGGTTGTACCCTGAGTACCCATCCAGAAAATAGAAATGAGACCTCCCTACCAGTCTGTCAAGCATCTGATCAATGAAGGGAAGTGGGAAGTGGCCTTTCCGGGTGGCCAGATTCAATTTCCTATAGTCCATGCAAATTCTCCAGCATGTGACGGTTCTGGTAGAGATCAGCTCATTGTTGTCATTTTTCACCACCGTCATGCCACCCTTCTTAGGAACACATTGCGCTGGGCTAACCCAGTTGTTGTCAGAGATGGGTAAAATGATTCCCGCATCCAACCACTTAATAATCTCCTTCTTCACCACTTCCTTCATGTTGGGGTTCAACCTTCTTTAGTGTTCCCTGGAAGGTTTGTGCCCTCCTTCTAGCAGAATTTTGTGCATGCAATATGCCGCGCTGGTCCCCTTAATGTCTACCATGGTCCACCCAATGGCAGTCTTATACTCTGTGAGTACCTGTAAAAGTTGTTGTGTCTGCACATCTAACAAACTGGATGAGATAATAAAAGGTATATGGAGTTAGGTCCTAGAAACGCGTATCTGAGATGGGTTGGCAGTGGCTTCAACTCCAGCTTTGGTGGTTCTTCTACATACGTCTTGGCTGGCAGAGCCTCTCTCTTTTCTAAGTTCAGGGGATCAAATTCAAGTGATCTCTTCCAAATGCCTTTGCCTTCAAGAGCCAACACCCATTCTACCAATTCTTCTCCATTCACCTCATCCAAATTCATAAGACATGCAGAAAGGGGGTCCTCAATAGTCAGGGACTCATCATCCTCCTCCAGGATTACATCCACTGCATCAATAAGAGAACAATTGGAGAATTCACTTGGTCGCCTCATGGATTTTTGCACGTTGAATATTATCTCCTCCTCGTTCAACCTCATCTTGAGCTCCCCAGTTTCACAATCAATGAGAGCTCACCCCGTGGCCAGGAACGACCTTACCAAAATTATGGGAATCTCTTCATCCACTCTACAGTCCAGGATCACAAAATCTGCAGGGAACACAAATTTCCCTACCTGCACCAACACGTCATCAAGAATGCATGAAGGCCTTTTTAGCGTCTTATCTGCCAGTTGCAACAACATGGATGTCGGTCTAGCTCTACCAATCCCCAACCTCTTATAGATGGCTAGGGGCATAAGATTAATGCTGGCCCCCAAATCACAGAGTGCCTTGGCAAATGCAAAGTTACCTATAGTGTAGGGAATTGTGAAACTCCCTAGATCAAATAACTTTTCGGCAATCGGTCTGGTCACAATGGCACTGCAGGTCTGAGTAAGAGTCACCGTGGCCAAGTATTGGAAGTGGAATTTTCGGGACATCAAGTCCTTCATCATCTTTGCATAACCAGGTGTCTCCTTCAGAGCATCAATCAAAGGAATATTTACCTGAATTTGTTTCAACATCTCCAAGAATTTCTTGTATTGTTCATATTTCTAATACTTGGCTAGCCTCTGTGGGAATGGTGCTGGAGGTCTCTTCTTCCCAGTGATTTGGGTTTTCTCCTTATCAGACACTACCTCAACTACCGGTTCCTGGGCTGTCTCAGCTTCTTTCTCAGCCTCGATCTGTGTGTTGGTTTCTTCCTGGGCAGGCTGCACTGTCCCCTCGGTCAGTCTTGCTGAATCATCTATTTCAATGGGCACTGGTACAAGTGTCTCAGCCTGTTTGGTTTCTTGAGCCCTTTCTTCCTCCAAGTCTAAGTCTCTTCCATTGCGTAGACTCATTACCATCAGCTGCTTTGGGTCCCGATCCTTTGGATTTACTTGAGTGTCTGCAGGCAATGTCCCACGAGGACGATTATTCAAAGACATCGAGATTTGGCCCATTTGCACTTCAATATTCTTTATGCCTGACTCATGTGCACTACTCTTTCACTCATCTTCGTAGTTGATCCAATAACCTGCTGCATCATCACCTCGAGTCTAGAAAACCCATCTTCCTGTCTCCCACCATGTTGTTGCTGAGGAGGATGATAAGCCTGTTGTTGATTCTGATTATTGTACCCCTGTGGACTTTGGTAAGGCGCCACATTATCGTGAGGTTGCATGGATCCCATATTTCCATTATTATGATGCAGCTGAACTGGCCTGTATGGCTGATTTTACTGGCCCCAATTCTGACCGCCCTGTCTCTGGCCCCCAAAATTAGACACATAATTCATGTTTTCAGGGTAGCGATGATGATCACTTTCAGCATTCCACTAAATACCAAGTGGCTGACTAATGCAAGATGTTCATAATCCCCCATTGGTTGTATCCACAATATGCACCTGCTATTTCTGCCTTGACTCTTCCACGTTTTTAGTGAGTATGCTCATTTGTGTCATTAAGGTGGCCATATTTTCAGCATGAGTGTTGGCTGGATCTAAAGCCACTGAGTGAACTACTGGAGTGATGGGTACATTCCTGGTTGTCCACCTCGAATTATGTGCTATTTTTTCAAGTAGGATCTGGCTTTTTCTCCATGATTTTCTCAAGAATGCTCCACCAGCTGAAGCATTAACATTTGCCTTCACACTATCTGCCAGACCCATGTAAAATCGATGCCCCAACATCTGCTCTGGAATACCGTGGTGTGGACATATAACCAACATTCCTATGAATCGCTCCCATGTTTGTTGCAATCTCTCCTTTGGTTTCTGTCTGAAGTTCAAGACTCATCAATTTGCTGAGCCGTCTTGTTGGGTGGATGGAACTTGTTCACAAATTGCTTGACTAACTCCTCCCATGTAGTAATGGAATTTATAGGGAAGGAGTTTAGCCAAGTCTGGGCTGCTCCTGTCACTGAGAATGGAAACAACAACAACTTTATTACTTCCTAAGTTATGTTTGGTTGCCTTTGAGTTTTGCAAATCGACAGGAAATTCTTCAAATGCTGTTGGGGATCCTTAATGTATGACCCCGAAAGTAGTCCCTTGTTCTGCAACAAGTGCAACATGTTGTTTGTGATCTGAAAAGATTCAGCCTGTATCTGCGGGACTACTATCACTATGGACAAATTCTCCGTCGTGGGTTGTGCCCAGTCATATAAATGAGCCTCTAGCACAAGAGGCGCCACTACCTACGCAGCTGGGTCCACCATGTTATCCCCATTATTGTTCCTGTTGTTTACCAGCTATGCCATGTCTTGTTCAAGTTGTTCAGTTGATGGTTGTTGTTTGTTTTTCCAGTTGGCCCGGTTCAAGGCCTTGAAAACTTTATCGGGGTCTGATAAGGCTTCAAACACTTCACCAGTTCTCGATGAACTTCTAGGCATGCACCTGTACAACCAAGTTAACAAACATTAAAATTTCAATGTATGGATTGAATATGAAGAAAATTGACTACACTAAGAATTTTTGTATTTCTTCCAACTGTAATTGATAACACCGTTAATTCCCCGACAACGGCACCAAAATTTGATCACACCCAACTATGCCTTATAAAAAGGACTAAGCGGACGTTGCAAATATAATCTGAGTATTTAGCCCAGAGACAAATCCCACAAGGAATTAACCTATCAATTACCGGTGTCAGACTCACTTGATTCTTCGTACTCAACTTCCCAAAGATTATGAATAACAATTGTTGATGTTTCTACTAACTATAACTAAATAAAATTAATTAAAGTAAAAGCTAACTATGACGGAGTTGTGAACAATTAAGAGAAGGATCTAAGGTTGTGATTTCCCATATTGATGGTATCCCTTCCTGTTATGTTTCATATAGTTTTTCCTAATCGTCTCTATCAATCATGATCACTCTTGTTACCGTAAATCTCTCCCCAGTAATTACGACACTTTACTAGACGCAATCTCCAGAGTTACACTAGATAACTTTTATTACAGCTCACTTAGATTGCACCCAAGGTTTCGTTATCCCTAATCCCACCTTTAAACCCTCTGTTATGGATCCCTCATATACTTTGGGAATGATGTTGTTCAACAACTACCTAAATATGCATTCTCTCTCGAGTAATACATACTAAATAGGCACAACTAATTTGAGGGCCCTTCAATCAACTACAACAAGAACTTAGTTGAACAAATAAAGATTAAACCGGGTAAACTATATTAATATAACAAGAAGTTCATCCANCCGTCCAAACATACCAACAAGTTCTAAATTATAAAACGGACTCGCTCGAACCTTCGGAACGCCCAAAACAATATTAAATTTAAGAATCATACCCCCAAAACCAACTAAATCCAACTTATAAACTTTAATTTCTTAAATTCACTTCCAACACGCCGAAATGTACTTATACTACTCGGAACGACACCAAATTTTGCGAGTAAGTCATAAATGACACTACAGAACTATTCCCAGTCTCGGAATTCTGTTCGGACCTCGATATCACTAAAACACGTTCCAAACCTCAATTTTGAACTTCAAGAATCAAATTTCACTATTTNATAATAACAACAAGAGAATTCATCATAAATGGGAAAAACACAAGGAAGAAAGATGAAACTTGATTCCCAATTATCCTCTTTGCCTCTTGCCTCTCTTTGCCTTGAACAAGACCTTAAAACCTTGATATCTCTTCTTTTGGGAGAACTAGACTTTTTATAGGTTAAGTGGAATTGTCCCCAAGATTCCAATTCTACCCCTGAATAAACGCGTGTTGGACAGGAACTAGCGCGTCCGCGCTCGTGGACGCACTACTGGTCGTGCTAAATACGATGCATACTGTCTCTGGCTGCTGGGCTAGCGCAACCGCGCTAATGGACGCGCTATGGCCGCACTAATGGCACTTCAATCTACCTGCTGCACCTGGACTAGCGTGACCACGCTATTGGATGCACTATAGGCCGCTCTAATGGCGTATCTTTCTGCCTTCTCTTTTCTTCTTCCTTCTTTCACACGCTCTTAACTCCTAGGGGTCTTTCTTCCTTTAATTTAGCTCCAAACACCATCCTAGGTCCTCATAAGCATGACTTGCTCCTATAAAACATAAAATTCCCAATTAGAGCCATTTTAACGTCATTTAACCTTCCTAGGACAGTGAAGCATAATAAAGTTGGAGTATAAATAGACGTTAAACTACATGAATCTAGCCTATTATCAGAAGCCAATGGAATTTAACAAAAATTTCTTTCGAGCTTTCTGCTCAATAGTTGATAATATTAATGCTATCATAACCCCTATGGAAATCAACTCTAGCATTAACAACATATGGAGCCTGTCCTCAAATGGCTTATTCTCGACCCCTTCGTGCTATCAAATCATTAACAATGAGGATAATATTAACATTGAATTCAGCTGGATTTGAAAATTATGATGCCCAAACAAAATTAAAATCTTTATTTGGAAGTGCTATCATAAAAGACTTCCCACTTGTCCCGACCCAAATCCTAATTGGCGCCCAACACCGATGTTAGGCAAGCCAACACAATTGGTCTAGTGAGTTCCATTTGATTTTATAAAACTTTATTAACAATACTTGATTTTTTGTCACAAGCATGAGAAAATAACAAGTATCAAAGGCAATTTAATTGCAATGATCAAGAAGTTAAATTTAAATAGTTACATTTCCAAAAGAATAGTCTACCAATGTGTGTGCCAGGAACTGGTGTCACAAGTATACAGGAATCTAGTAGAAGGAAATCAAAAGAATACGTCTATCCTACTGTCTGAGAGGATATAGACAGAATAACAAAAGGGAAAGACTCCAACGTGCTGCTGAACGTCATCAAGAGAAGCAGCTCACTGTGGAGTCACTGGCCTCATGAAGTCAAGAACGTGCTCCGGACTAATAACCAGATGCACCTGCCTCAGAACCATACAATTAAGTACAAAAATGTAGCATGAGTACATAAACATTATTTACCAAGTAAGTATCCAGTCTAATCTCGAAGAAGTAGTGACGAGAGGTCGACTTGACACTTACTAGGCCAAAACTATTTATTTAAATATAAGGCTAAGTATGAATATCAAAGATAAATAACAATAAGGACAAGAAATGGCAAATATTTTCATAGGTACATTTATGTGTCAATTCCTATCAAACAGATTACTAATTTATTCTTCAGGGCCTTTTTAACGGTTTAACAATCACAGAAAAATACCAAGCAATTAGCATGTACATAATATGCCGAGGACGTACGACCCGATCCAACAGAAAAGTAAATGTGCACTGCCAAAGGGTCGAACGTCGCTAACTATAGATGCATCTATTAACCTGCTGAGGCGAACGACCCGCTCCCATGAGAGTAGTGGAAGAAATCACCCTGCTCGCAAAATATAATTGTGAAGCGGTTTCACATAAACATAACACATTCTCCTCAATTCATTTTTCAAATTAATGATTTACTTGAAACCTTTAAATTCTTAAGATATTGATATAAACTTTCATTCAATGATGATAACGCATGTAAATCAATTAACAATGTTCACAAGGCATGGTGTAAACCTAAACTACCCGTACATGGCAAGAATAGTCACTACACACAGACCCTCATCACCTAGTACGTACGTAGTCCCCCACAATTATTCACTTGGTCGATTATTTCACCTAGGGGAGAAGGTTCCCTCTTACGAGGTTAGAAAGGAGACTTACCTCATATCAAGCCTACTTCCCGATTCAAGAATGCGCCTAAATCTCCAAATTCGTCGCCCAATAACTCGAAACTAACCAAACATTACATAAATTAATCAATCCATTCTCAAAAGTTCACAAATTTTCTATTTAGATGGTTACCCAACCTAGTTTGCAAGATTCCTAAAATTCAACCCCGAGCCCACATGCTTGGATTCCGGAAATTTTTAAGGGAAGTTGTTACCATAACCTAAGGATCAATAATATATGATTTTTACTAGATTCCATTACAAATTTCGTGGTTAAATCCTATTTTTATCAAAACCCTAGGTTTTTACTCTAAACCCATAACTTTCACTAATCTTTGTGTGTTAATCTACCCAAAAACTAAGTAATAAACTCACATTAAGTAAGAAATTCATTACCTCAAGGTGCTAAGTCAAAATCTCTGCTTTGGGAGCTTCTAAATCGCCCAAGGTTGTGATAAATGCCATCAAATAACCTAAGTCTCGATTTTAAAACGACCTCACTGCCTCCAGTGATTTCGCACCTACAGCGAGTGGACCGCACCTGCGGTCTCGCTTCTGCGGATCAAGGTCCGCATCTGCAGAAAGGGGAGGGGCTGGCAGGGATCACACCTACAGAAGGGGGCCCGCACCTGCGGATCCGCTTCTGCGAATAAAGGACCGCATCTGCGGATCCTGGGCACCCTCTCGATGGACGCATATGCGAGGCTTTGACCGCATCTGCGGTCTCGCACCTACAGTTGGCAAATCGCGGGTGTGGTTGCACCAGATCTAGTGCACCAGCAGCTCTAATAAACTAAGTCAACTTCAGCAATGTGAAACCTTGTTTGATTCAATTGTGAACCTGTTTAATTCTGTCTATAATTTAAGTGTTCCTGCTCTTGTTGTGATTGTTTAATTACTGGTACCCATGTCTGAACAATTTTGAGCTTGAACTTGCCTCGCGCGACGTCCAGATGACATCTCCC
>ML405505.1:4837-28472 GCA_005239525.1 Nicotiana knightiana | reverse complement strand
GGCATCCGAGGCCCCCGAGGCCCCGTCCAAACATACCAACAAGTTCTAAATTATAAAACGGACTCGCTCGAACCTTCGGAACGCCCAAAACAATATTAAATTTAAGAATCATACCCCCAAAACCAACTAAATCCAACTTATAAACTTTAATTTCTTAAATTCACTTCCAACACGCCGAAATGTACTTATACTACTCGGAACGACACCAAATTTTGCGAGTAAGTCATAAATGACACTACAGAACTATTCCCAGTCTCGGAATTCTGTTCGGACCTCGATATCACTAAAACACGTTCCAAACCTCAATTTTGAACTTCAAGAATCAAATTTCACTATTTGGCGCCGAAACGCCCCCGGTTCATCCAAAACCCGTTCCGAACATACGCCCAAGTCCGAAATCATCATATGGACCTATTGGAACCTTCAAATCCCGATTCAAAGATTGTTTACTAAAAATGTTGACCGAACTCAAACTTGGCCTTTAAGGCCAACCTTAAGGAACCTTAAGGAACCTTAAGGAACTAAGTGTTCCAATTCTAACCCAAACTCTTCCAAATCCCGAACCAATCATCCCCGCAAGTCATAAACCAGTAAAAGCAAGTACGGATAGCCTTATTTAGGAGCACGGGGTTCTAGAAAGCAAAACGAACGGTCGGATCACTACACCACTAGATTATACCTATCTAGACTAGGCATCAACATTGATCCTCTATGTCCAATTTGTAAACTAGGGAGGAAACTATACATCACATCTTTTGGAATTGCAACATGATCAGCAACTTATGGTGCACCTATGGACTCCACTATAACACTGCCAATCAAAATGCCCATTGGCTTGATTACATTAGATAGGATAATACTAATTTCAAACATTATTACCTTAATTGGGGTGAAGTGTTCCCCTTCACTACATGGAACATTTGGGAAAATAGAAATTACAACAATCACAACAACACCTCTTGCAATCTAGAATGGCCCATAATAATCAAACAATCTCTTTAATACAAACTCATGACTGAACAATCAATAATAAACTCCCCCTACAGAGCCATTAAGGTAAGTTGGCACAAGCCACCAAAGGGCTGGCTCAAACTTAACATAGATGGGGTCTTCAACATAAATAGAAGCCAAGGTGGGATTGGTGGAGTTTTACGAAACCATGCAGGTCAGTGGATAATGGCCTTCAACAAGAAAGTACCCACACTCTCAACTGCTCAGGTGGAACTCCAAGCTCTCCAGGAAGGCCTCCAAGTGATTATAGATCACAGCTTGTTTCCGGTGGAAATAGAAACAGATGCATCAGAAACAATGAGCATGCTTGAAAATGATCACCCAACTTACGCTAGTTTAATTAATAAATGCATGTGGTTAATGCTCCAGGCGAGGCGGAAGGGACATGTAACCCTCAAGCATAGCTTCAGGGAGGGAAAGGCAGTGGCACATGTTTTGGCTAGGGAAGCACTCATACAGTCCAACATAAATAAGCTTTGTTTGTTGGCAACACCTCCTCAACCGGCGATGAAACAATATCAAAGGGACATGGAGGGCTTTTCTTCTGTAAAATTTACTTCTACAAAAATATGCACTAAGTTGGCTGCTCTAGGGAATGTTGATGCCTTAGAAGGTTGTAGTTCAAATGGTAGTGCCAACTGCGGCAATATGGTTTGTAATATGTCTAAACTTGACAACTAGTTATTAATATATTTTCCTTCTGTTTAAAAAAAAGGCTATATTTTATTTAATTACATTAAAGATTCTTGTAATAATCTCTTTCCAAATTAATTTTTGAAAATATCGATAACTTGTGAGTAGAATTAAAGTTCAAATACGTCTTCGAACCACAATTTTAACGCGAATTTTCTGAAATTTACTTATAACTTTTTTTCTCAATTTCACATATAAACGTCAAACATGCAAGCTAAACTCTCTTAGCGTAAAAGTGAAATTCCTGAATAAACCTAAATATACAGTGGTCAATGGACAAATTTATTTAAACAAAAAAGGGAAGACTTTTCAATTACGAGTAATTTTTTCCAATAACCGTATTGGTGGAAAAAATGCATGACATGTGAACCAACAACGAGGCAACAATTGATACTTATAATTGAGTCAATAAAGAAAAATATAAAAGTATGGTGAGGATGCCCAACTCTAGTGGTAAAAAGGGGTTGCTGCAACATAGAACTAAGGTTTAGCTACAACTGTTGACTATCACTAAGAAGACAAGCCCGAACAATTCTGAAGTTATAAATAATAAGATTCTTATATCTAACTAATTAAATAACAAATTAAAGTAGTAAATTAACAACTAGGGATACTAAAGGTTGGAGAAAATATTAAGGAGGTTTAGAGTTATAATTTTCCCAATTGTCGGAATCCTTCCCGCTACGTCTTTTATAATTTCGCCTAAATATTCTCTATCGATCGTGAGTACTTCGGGTGTCGTAATTTTCTCTCGAGCAACTATCACATTTACTAGACATATTCTATCGAACTACGCTAGCTGACACTAATTCACCGCTCACTACGATCGCACCAAGGTTTCGTTATCTCTAATCCCGCCTTTAAACCCTCCATATTGATCTTTTACATACGTTAGGAGTGATATTGTTCAACAACTACCTAAATATGTACCTTTTCTCAAGCAACACACACAAATAGTCACGGTCAATTGATGGCCATTCACTCAACAACAGTAAACATGTAGTTGAACAAGTAGATAAATCTAATGGTTCAATTATATAAAAACATAACGAGAATTTATCTTACAAAAGGTTCCATCAAAATCCTAGATAACAAATTAGCTACTCATAATTGTATAAACAATCATAGTGATTTTTAAAAGCATTAAACTACAAATTAAAGGAAAGCGGAGAGAAAAAACTCAAGTGATTCGTGCTTTCGAAGTATTCCGTAGCCTCTTGCCTCTATACTGATGTCTAACCCTCTCTAGTGATGTCTAAACCCTCTAAAACTAACTTTTTGGAAGGGCCAAATTTACATTGTCCAATAGTAATGAGGAATTAAACTTTTTTTCTGATGGCATCGTTGGCGCCTTGCACTTCCTGTAGCACTATCGTTTCGGTGCAAGGTTTTGTCTGTAGCACTGTCATCTGTAGCACTGTCATTTTGGTGCAAGGCACTGTCTTTTCGGCGCAAGGCACTTTCTATAGCACTGTCTTTTCAGCGCAAGGAACTGTCTATGGCACTGAATTTTTGTTGCCTTGCACGTCTTCTTTTATTGCTCCATTTGTTAGCCTTGAGGTACCGTTTCATGCAACGTTTCTCCAATTCATGTCCAAGCATTCCTACACATGAAATAAGCTCTATTAAGCGCAATTGTCGCACATATTAGCATCCAAACAACAAGCAAGTAGGTTAGATAACATCAAAATATATGAAATTATTGTAAGACATCAACACCCCACACTTAAATGTTGCTCTCCCTCGAGTCAACCAACTAAGCACTTCCTCATCACGTACCCAACAAGCCACACATTTACAACACACTACACCTATGACCATGGTTGATAGCAACAATTAAGGTCTAGCATTTGTTATCAAAATACACTTCTCATACTTATGCTAAATTTCAAACCATCCAATACAGGAACAACATGATTATAACAACCCTAGCCTCGAAAACTGACTCAATGTCACAATGCACCCGAGGCTTGAATACTTAATCTAACATAGAGGTCTAATAATGTTACCTATCCTTTGTGAAACCATATGCCCTCACAATAAGACAAAGAGTAAGTAGTCCACACATCCAAATCACATGATCTAATATAGTTTAAGGACTCACACATATGAAGAAAAATCACTCACTATCTCAAAGAAGTCACATGCACGCAAAAGGTACCATAGGCTTTCCCCTTATGTAAACCTCTACTAATATAGGCCCGTTCAGTCCAAAATCAACTAGGACTTATTATGGTTGTAATGTGGGCTAAGGGATGATTAGGATATATTTAGGATATAGTGGCTAAACCTCCTAAGCACTTTAACACATCACGTATTAAATTTTTAAAGCGCAATTTCTTCAATCCCCTTCAATCATCACAAGATAGTTCACCCCAAAATATTCTTCCTTCTTCTTAACACACTACTTCATATAAACTCCACTAGCAAAAATAAGAAACCTTTATTTATTCAATTATTCTTCTCTTCTTTCTTTTTTCTTTTGTATTTTTGCTTTGCCGCTAGTGGAGTTTTTATTAAACTATAAGTGCATATTTCTTCCTTCTATTGGTTCCACTCAAAATCTACCCCAAGTTTCCTCATTACTTATTTCTATCGCTCTCTTTATAATTCAATTTCTTTAAGAGAGATAAGGATCAAAATGATTCAATTAAGAACAAAAGAGGATAGGCTGGTAATGCGGGTGCCAAAAGAAAGGCTTATAGGCTCAAAAGGGGAACTAGGGATGGTTTTGTTTGTGATAGGCAACAAAACTCAAAAACATCAAAGAAATCCTAACATCACTTTTCAAATCGAGCAACACTTAGGATTTTGCTTCAATTCACATTCCGGACAAGTTCTAGACTCAAATGCAATAACATGGACTATACAAAGAACTCACTTTACGCATGACACATGACTCCCTAAGGAAGGTCCCATTCGGACTCTCAATCAAATAAGTATTTACAAAGCCAACAGATATATTAAGCATAAATCACAAAGTGAACACAAGTCAAGAAAATGAGATATAGGAGTTATACCACATACCATTCATTTTTACCAAGGCATCATCAGCTATTTAAAGTTAAGGGAAGTGAAACACATGCCAGAACTTAAGTATGAAACTATCAAACAAGTCAAAAGGTGTGAATCACATAAGTTCTTCTCTTTTACTACCTACATACTACTCTAAAAGTAAAAAAAAAATAACACTACTGTTACATCCCGCATTTCGTATGTTAAAGTTTCGTCTTCAGTTAATTGACATAGACTCGAGGATGAGATCATCTTGACGTTAACGTATTTGCGCTATTTATAACAAGTGATAAATAAGCGTCATGAATGATAAAGGGTACACGAATTAAAGAAAACAAGTTTCGTTGAAAGTGGTCAATTTGGGATAAAATACGGGTCGAGAGATAATACCCGATAATTATGAACTAGTACCATACAAGGTACCATATAACCACGGTAGTATAATATATAAATTATATTAAAAATAAGTAGAATTTTAAGTAAATTGAGATAATTTCTTAATTATACGGGTAAGTGGTTAATTACTGGGTAACGAGACATTACCCAGTTAACTAATAAGTTGATAAAAATTTATAAAATACACCCCCCAAAAATGTGGCAAGAAGACACAAATCTAAAGAATGACTAAGTAGTCATATAGTCCTAGGTGGCTATCTAGGATTTATTTGGAATTAACAAGTAAGGACTTATGATAAGTCTTATCTCATTCTTTCATTTTGTGTGAAAGTATTCAAGTTACTGGGTAGTCTTACTAAAATTAGCTCATACAATCACTTTGATTCCAAATCATTCCAGTCTATTGATCTGTCATTCCTAATTTGAGGAAGAGATTTTCAGTTGGACAAAAAAGAAGGAAAAAAACGTTCATAATGCATGTAAGAACCATATATACCATTTTCCTAGTTCCAATTGATTCTAAGAACATAATCTAAAGTTCATCTTAACTCCATCTTTCGTTTCTTAATTCAAAAGCAAGAAACATATGTTTTTCCTAGTTCAACACTACAAGGACAAAAGCTAAAGTCCATCTAATTTTTGCGGTTCTATAGGAGTATGGTGTAATCTTCTCCAAAGGTATTATACGAATTTTTCCCTACTCCAGGTACGTTAAGGATATCCCTTATTTCTTTTGGCATGGTCCAAATTATACTGAAGAAACGAGCAAATACACAGTTTCTATAAATTACTCTATTCATAGAAGTAGTAGGGGTGTCTATATTCTTGATTCCCCCTGATAATTATTATTATCTTCTATTCATGGGTCTTGNTATCCCTTCTTTCTTTTGGCATGGTCCAAATTATACTGAAGAAACGAGCAAATACACAGTTTCTATAAATTACTCTATTCATAGAAGTAGTAGGGGTGTCTATATTCTTGATTCCCCCTGATAATTATTATTATCTTCTATTCATGGGTCTTGAAAATATGTATGTTGGTAAAGTTTATTTCATGATATTAATCAGAGGCATAATGGCCTTATGACGTACCGAGAGATTTATTGACGTATTTCATATGCATTTACATATGCACATTGACCCATGACCAGATGGCGTTATATACGTGTATATATGTAAATATATGTATATGGGATATGAGAAAAGGTTACGGCGTTATATACGCACCACCACCTGATCAGCTGGTATATGATGATGATGATGCCCACAGTGGCTGAAATATGGTTCAAACGGCGTTATATACACGTATATATGTATGTATATTCAAACAGCGTTATATACCTGTATATATGTATGTATATATACGTATATGGGATATGGAAAGGTTATGGCGTTATATATGCACCACCACCTGATCAGCTGGTATACGATGATGATTTTGCCCATAGTGGCCGATATGATATGATGGGATTCCCTTAGAGGCTGATGATGTTATGAAACATATACCTATGCAGGACATGACATTCATATGCATGCTGCTAAAGTTATTTATGATTTACAAAGTTATTCAGACTTACAGGTTGAGTCATGTACTCTATATTTCTTCCATGTCTCTTATGTACATTATGTGCCTTACATACTCGGTACATTATTTGTACTGACGTCCCTTTTGCCTGGGACGCTGCATTTGATGTCCGCAGGTCCCGATAGACAGGTCGATCAAGTAGGCTATCACCTCAGTGGAAGATGTTGGTGCGCTCCATTTGCTTCGGAGTCGCTTGTTTGGTTAGTATGATTTAGACGGGTATTGTTTGGTATGGCGGGACTCTATCCCGACCTTTATGACATTTATGTACTCTTAGAGGCTTGTAGACATATGTCGTATACGTGAAAGATTGTACGGCCTTTTCGGCCTATGTTTTGAGTTTATAAATGATTATGTTAGCCTATTATGCCCGTATGTCACGTGTATATGATAATGTAATAAGAAAGATACGTTATGTTGGTACTCGTTCGAGTAACGTATCGGGTGTCCATCGCGGCCCATCGGTTTGGGTCGTGACAACTACTATCCGGTTCAAGTTACATCCCATGGAAAATAACCAAGGAGCGAAGAAAAACCACGGGGGATTATTACTATCTAAGAAAAATAAAAGACATGTTTTTGTATTTGTGATGACCCAAAGGGTCATCTTATAAATTAAGAATCCATTCCAGGCTCATTAGCCTTAAAAAGATTGATTTTAATTACCTCGATTTGCATGTGCAGTCCGGGCGTGAAACGGGAAAGCTTTTATGTGAAAATAGGAGAAACAGTAATTTTTGGAATTTAAAAACTTGGTTTTTGTTGACTATGTTCAGCATCTTTAGTAAACGGACTCGAATCTGTGTTTCGACAATCCCGAGAGGTCCGCAGTAAAATGTGGGACTTGGGCGTATGCTTGGAACTGAATTCCGAGGTCCCTAGCCTTAGAAATCAATTTTTGAAAGAAATTATTTTGTTGGATTCTTAATGAAATAAAGAAATGAATTAATGTTTGAAACCATTGATAACAAGCGCGTATTTTGGTTCCGGAGCTCGATACAGGTTTGTTATGATGTTTACATCCTATCTGTGAAATTTGGTAAGAATCGGAGTTGATTTGACATGATTCGGACGTTCGGTGGAGAAATAGTGAAAGTTAAGTGTTCTTGAGAAAAATAATGAGTTTTGAGGTTAAATTCATTGTTTTAAATGTTATTTTCATGATTTGATCGCATGAGCAAGACCATATGATGTTTTAGACTTGCGTGCATGTTTGATTTGGAGCCCCGAGGGCTCAGGTAGGTTTCAGTTAGGCTTCAGGATGTTTTTAAACTTGTAAAAATCTGCTGGTGCACCAGTTCTGGCGTGCCCGCACCTGCGATCCTTTGGCGGCAGGTACGAGCGGAAGACGCATGTGCGACCAAGCATGGGTTCTCCCTTTTTCGCAGGTGCGGACCCTTCAGCGCAGTGCGTGACCGCAGAAGCGGTAATGCAGTCGCAGGTGCGGCCCAAGCTGCCCAGCTCTTTTCCGCAGAAGCAGAAGCCTTTCCGCACGTGCGCAAGCGCAGGTGAGACCCTCGCACCTGCGGTGCGAGGGTCGGGCAGTGAGTTTATATTAATTTGAACTCCAGCCTTTTTCTTCTTATTTTTCACAAGGGTAAAAGACCTAGGCGATTTTCTCAATGCTTTTTCTTCCAAAATTATAGGTAAGTGTTCATTAACTATTTTCTTTCAATTACCCAATGTTTTTCATCACTGTTCAATCAAAAATTAAGAATTTTCATGGTAGAAATTGAGGGTTTGGGTAGAATTAGGAAATTTTGTAAATCAAATTTTGACCTCGAGTTAGGTCGGATTTCGAAACTAATTGCATATTTGGGCTCGCGGTGAATGGGTAAACGTAATTTGGTCTGAATCCCGAGTTTGGACCAAGCGGGCCAGGGGTCGGGTTTTAACTTTTTTTGAGAAAACTTAGGAAAATCATAAATTTTCAGTAAAGTTACTTCCGTTAGCCTTAATTAATGATATCAAACTAATTATGATTAGATTCGAGCGGTTAGAGGAAAATTCGAAAGGAGAAGTGGTAATAGAGCAGTGAGTGGCCTGTGAATTTGAGGTAAGTGTATTGGTAAAAAAAAGAGCTTCGCACGTGTAACAAATCTTGATGACTCAGTAGTCTACGTGGAGTAATGAAGACACAGCAGCTGGACAGGACTCTAAGAATAGGTACGAGGCAAAGAGGCACAGCAAATCACATCCACGGGTTAACTAGCTACGGAAGTTTCAACCTAATTGAGAAGATGACGAGACACGGTCAAAAATGTATTTGGACAGAATAAAGGGAAGATTCAGATATATTCAAATTTGAGATCCATATGTTACACAATATTCACTCAACAATTATGGATGATTCATTGTAACGTTACATTGAAGTCATTATTAGTCATTAATGCTCAATCAGTGAAAAAGGCAGACGTTATATTAGGAAATTCCCTATATAAGGGAGTAAAATATAACCTGTAAGAGGAGGATCCCGAACCACTATTGCAATATACTTTCTTTCTGTGCATCTTACTGCTTTCCATTTACAAGTTTGCCTACTATAATCTTATTCTTTGGTTATTAGAAACTCGTGTTTGTAACGACTCGACCGGTCGTTTTGAGCTCTAGCGCGTCGTTCAGCAATTTGAAGTCGTGAGCAGCTTCATTTAAGGTATTATGACCCGTGGGCGTGGTTGGAATTGAATTTCAGGAAGTTTAGAATTGATTTGGAAGGAAAATTCTCATTTCAGAAGAATTGACTAAGATCAAAATTTTGAGTAAACGACCTCGGAATCAAGATCTGAAGGTTCCAACAGGTTCATATGATAATTTCAGACTTGGGCGTATGTCCGGATCGAGTTTTGGATAACCCAGGAGCGTTTCAGCGTATATTGTGGAAGTTAGTATTTTAGAAGAATTTCATAAGCTTGGGTTGGAAGGCACCTCAGTGTTATAGAGGTCCGTTTGGGATTTCGAGTCTGAGAATAGCTCCGTATGGTGATTCTGGAGTTGGGAGCACGACCGGAAGTGAATTCGGATGTCCGTAGGTTATTTTAAAGTCATTTGGCCAAAGTTAGAAATTTGAAGGATTTTTTGAAGAATCCGACCGGAAGTGAAAATTTTGATATCAGGGTCAGAATGCGATTCCGTAAGTAGGAGCAGGTCCATAATGTCGAATATGACTTGCTCGCAAAATTTGATGTCATTCCGGGTAGTATAGGTCGGTTCGGCGCATTGTTATTGAATTCAAGAACTTAAAGTTCTTAAGTTTGATTTTAGGGATTTTGAGGTGTGATTATGAGTTTTAGCGTTGTCTTGGGTGTTCCGAAGGCTCGAGAAAGTCCGTGGGATGACTTGGGACTTGTTGGTACGTTCAGTTTGAAGTTTCGGGGGCTCGGGTGAGTTCCGGGTAGGTCCCGGGATGTCTTTAGGCTAAAATATAGTTGTTGCAGGTCTGAAGGGTCAAATTTTTGTACCCACCACTGCGGGCCGCGGTCCTTTTTGTGCTGGCCACGGTGGGGGGCTTCGCGGCCGCAGTCGTGCCTTCGCGGTCTGCGGTGGAGGAGCTGGGTCACTGGTCCGACTTTGGAGACCTATATATTTTGATCCACAAGGAATTTTGAGATGATTCAAAAACAAAAGTTGTATCCCTTCGTGTCTAGTTTCCATAAAGATAAAAAAATCATAATTTGGACATCTGTAGAGAAAGTTATGGCTAAAATACTAAAGCAGGTCACTGCAGTCATTTTTATTAGTTTTCTTCAGTTTTTCTTGACTTTGCTAGCGCGGCTGCGGTCCATTTTTCGCTGACCGCGGTGGGGGCCTGAGAGGAGTATAAATAAGTGGTATTTTCAATTATTTTTCATTTTTCAAGACCCCAAAAACATAAGAGGCGATTTTCCAAACACCTTTTCTTCTCCAAAACGTTGGTAAGTGATTTCTAACTCATTTTCTTCACTCCTTAACTTCTTTTTACATAATTTCATCCTAGAATCTAAGGCTTTCATGGTGGAATTGGGAATTTTGGGTAAAACCCAAGAATATTGAAATTTTGGGATTTAGACCCCAAATTGAGGTCAGATTCCAAAACCATTTATATATCCGGGCTCGGGAACGAATGGGTAATCGGGTTTTGGTCTGAATTTCGGGCTTGGATCGAGCAGGCCCGAGTTCGATTTTTGACTTTTGGGGAAAGACTTTAGAAAAACTCACTTCCATGCATTAGAATTGATTCATTTAGCATTTATTAACATAATTAAGTAACTTGTAGCTAGTTCGAGTCCCTTGGAGACGAGTTTGGAGTTTCGGGTGCATTCTTGACCCGGAAAGTAGGTTCGACACGAGGTAAGTCTCCTTTCTAAATTCGTGAGGGGGAATCGTCCCCCTAGGTGAATTAAATACATGTTATTATCTTCGGGGGCTACGTACGCACGAGGTGATGGGAGTTCATGCGTAGCTACTATTATGCCATGTCCGGGTAGCCTAGGACCCACTAGCATGCTTTATGTGTGTCTTTGTAACCCTGCCTGTAATATTAAGTTGCTAACATGACCGAAAACGTGATTGAAAGTTTAAAAGAAAACTAGAGTTCATATTGTTAACCCTCTAAAAGGAGAATTATTTCCGATGTGAATATATGTGTACCTGGACTGGGATGTATCATGGAGTATTACTAAACTGGACAAATGAGTTTCAAAAACAAAGATTTCAAAACCTATATTTCATGTTTCTCTTAATAAAGACTTTATCATTTTCCTGAGAAAAACGGTTTTCTGGATAAAATACGAATTTATATGTGGATATGTGTAACTTTGGGTGCCTGAGTCGCTTGAGTGATTCGCGAGCAGGAAGACCCTGTATTTGTGTATGTATACTTATGAGAACCTGAGTCGCATGTATGATTCGCAAGCAGGCTACCCGTATTATATTGAGAGGTGCACTTTTGGGACGGGACGATCGATCATTCGGCAGTGCATAGAGAGATTGAGAGCCTCATNCTATCAAAGAGTCAAAGCTCGAGCCTGAAGATCCATCTATCCAGCAAGCCAAGTGATACGAGCAAAATTGAAAGAGCCAAAGACTCAAACACAAAGCCTCTAATCCAAAAAACCTTCAAACATGTTCAGGTGAAAAGGCAAAATGTTAGCAATGTTAGCCACGAGGAAGAAATGTGCATCTTTGTACTTGTTCAAAAGAAAAACTGTTGTAACTAAAAACAATCACGAAATCTTTGTACTCATATAGAAAAATGTTATCAAATAAAACAGTTACGGATGCAAAAGCATTTTCCTCGTGCTTATTGAAAACTGTTGTCGACAAAAATAGTTACGGGTGAAAACCCCAACTTGAATAAAAACTGTTACGAACTAAAAATAGTTGCTCTCTTGTATTAACTCGAAAAAATTGTTGCATACGAAAAACAGTTACGAAATACAAGTGTATATAAAATATGTTAAAAGAAAACAGTTGCAACATGAGTTTTAGACAATAATCAAACACATGTAAAAAGTTGTGAAAGATCAAACGTAAAACTTTCCTCAGAAACATTCTTAAACATGTGAAAAACTTCCTATCACTCTATTGCATTATTACACCTTTATGAAGTTGAGACGTCTTCTTCATTAAGTGTCGATCAAAAAAGGGCCCTCTTCCATAAATTATGCTTACTACAAAAAGGCACACATTTAATATGACACCGTGCCTATTACAAAAAGGTACGAGTAATCTAAAGCATTCTATATGCAAAATTCAGAGGTAAAACTAAAACCTCGAAAAATAAAGCATGCAAAAGACTTAAGAGTGAAACAGAAACTCAACGGAAAACAAAAGTCATGCTTGCATTAATATATTAAAATGGCTAAGTAAAAACTAAGTACTAACTTATACTTAGCCGTATAAAATTTTTATAGATTGAGGTGCCCCTAAGTTTTCATTTGGGGACTTTAAAGAGATCCAAATTTACCCCCGATGGGAGTGGGGGTAACCACCAATTGAGACAAAGATAAAAAAAAGAGGGGGGTGAATCAATATCTTAATCTTCTTGAGGAGGGGGATTGACTTCTTCAACAACAGAAGGAGTAAGAGCAGCTTGAGACGAAGAGGCTTGGACAGCAGGAGTCTCACCTTCAGGTGGGGAAAGATCCAAACCTTGTTGATCCTTTTCCATGGCTTCCTTGATCTTAACAATTTCGGCATCAAGGTCAAAATCTCCCCGACTCATTTTCGTCAATGTATCGAGGCGATAATTCATGTACGCCCAACTAACATCGACAGTTGCCGCCTCTTCGAGACTTTCATGATCTTTCTCCCATATCTGAATCTCAGCTCTTAACCCATCCTTCTCGACTTCAGCAGCTTCATGGGCATCCCTCAAGGGTACAATTGACTCCTCAAAAGATTGGGTTTGTCTAAAGCAATGCGAAGATCCTCCTGAGTTCGGGTAAGTGACTGCACAAGCTTGCCTGAGTATTCCTCCTTCTTCTCTAGCAAAGCTTTCAATCTCCTAATTTCTTCCGAGGCACGGGATAATTGCTAAACGAACGAAGACTCAAGAATGCTCTTGTCTTTGTATGCTTGGTTAGAAGAAGCCTTCTCCACTGCCAACTCCGCAGCCAAAACTCTCATCTTCCGCTCCAAGGTATTATTTTCTTCTTCTAAGGCTTCCATGTCGAGCCTCATGCTTTCATATTTCCCCTTCCAATTCCCTGCTTCAGCATGACACTCCTTCAGCTCTTTCTCCATGTTAGAAATCCTCTTCATGAGTTCTGTGCCTGTGAGATTGATATACAAAAGCAAAATCAATTAGATACGGTAATTATAGGAATGAGATACAAAAGAACGAACGTTACCTTCAAGGAGGAATGCACAACCTCATTAGACTAGGTAAGAGAACTGTGACTATCCAGCTTGGTCCTCTCTGTTAGGCCAATCAAAGGCTTCAGCCACATTTTGGGTTGGCCAGATTTCTTAAAAAGGCTCCTATCAGCCGGAACCTCAATTAGCACTTGCCTCATCTCCCTACTGGAAGACCCTACTTCTCTAGTAGGAGGCACGGAAGCAGGCTGAGATGAAGGAGCCACGGGCAATGAAATTTGTGGAGTTGAAGAATTTTCAGGCATGCAAACTTGAGGAGCTGAGAAATCCACGGGCAAGGCAGCGACAGGAGCAGAAATGGCCAAAGGAGCAGTGGAAATAACCGAAACAGATGAAGAGATTTCTTTAAAAGAGGGAGCAAAAACAACCAGAGGCGCCTCATTAACAGCAGGGACAAAACCTTTATGGAATAGATGACCCGCAGAGTCATGTGCAAGAGAAGAAGAAGAATCCCCAGGGGTAGGAGGTCCGATACCAGGTACGAAAGATATAGCCACGGGTGTAGACTCATCGTCTGAGACCACCCTTCTTCTGCGTGACCTGTCGACTAAAATACCCTCTTCTTCTTCTTCTTCAAAGGTCTTAGACCTACCAACTTTCCTCTTATTCTAAGAGGAACCAGTTATAATCTCCTAGGCCTGATCCAAAGACATCTTTGGGATGGATGCAACAAATATCCCCCTAGCAGAAAACCCTGTCAAAAGGAAAAGGGTTAAACAAATGAAGAAAAAGAAGCTCGAGTAAGGAAAAGAAGCGAAAACAAAAGTTTCACTTACCATGGGTCTTCACTTTCCAACCGTACTTCACGGAGAAGTACTTCCAAGATCTTTCCTCCAATTGAGTAACTGATAACAGCTTTTCTACCCAATCACGGATACCGGAGACATTCTCAACAGTACCCATGATTGCTGAAAGAGAAAGAAAATAGCTACGGTGTTAATAAAACACTTAAAGCAAAGAGAAGAAAAATAACATGTGTGAGCTAAAATGTACTCACGTGCGCGATTCCACTTCTCAGGGAAGGGAAGGTTTTCCTCGCCCACTAAACCAGCAGTGAGCACAGCAACGTACCGAAGGTACCATCCTCTATCCTTATCGTCATCAGGGGTTACCAACACTCTTTGCTCCTAGCAGCCAGAGTGAAAACCCCTTGACGAAATAAGGTAGGAGAATAAAGATGAATGAGGTGATTGAAGGAAAAAGGAATCGAGGCTAAAGAATCTAAACATCTAAGACGCGACAACCCGCCACACAAGAGGACCAACTTGTCCTAAACAAATGTTGAATAAACGACAAAATTCGATGATGACTGGATCAATAGGAGGTCTAAAACCTAGAGTAAAAGGGTAAGTGTAAACAAAAGAATGCCTCGTCTTGTAAGACGTTATTATTTGGTTACTATTCGGAATAACAATGGGAAAATCATACTCCAAAGAACATTCCCTACTAACAAGGGGAATCAAACCTTCGGTAATAAGAGTGGGATACCTATCAACACTATCAAAGGAGGACGACTGGTCTACAAGAACCTGACTATCCCTAGTGAAGGTATAATTTCATCAACTCGTGGTTCGCGTAGGGATTCGTGATGTTCTCTACCCCTGGACAGAGACCTGGAAACCCTAGCTCTTGGGGATTTTAAAGACCTAGCAGAAGGAGGGGAAAGAATCTGAGAAGATGAAGAACCTCTCGAAGGAGTAGATCCTAAACTCCTCAATCTACCACCCCTCCGACTCCGAGTTGGAGCAGAAGAGGGTGTCAACTCATCAAATTTTATGACTCCCTTAGATCGGTTTGAAGAATACATATCTACAAAGGCAAAGGAAAAATTTCTTTACAAATAAAGTTTGAAAGTTAGAAGCTTTTCGTGAAAGAAAAGGAAAATGGGGTATTTATACTCGAAGGCAATCGTAAAAAAAAAAAGGGGCAATGATGTGAAAACCATAATTGAAGATGTCACTTCGTGACTGGTGCAGCTGCAAGAAAGCCCTAAAAGGCGCTGAATAATTGCAGAACTAACCTAAGAATGCCACGTGTCATAAGCATTAAATGGAAGTGACAAGCGACGCTTACGTACAGGAAAAGATACAATGATTCGAGTAAAGCGGCGGCAAAATATTCCTGCCATAAATGAGTATCCACTTACCAAATATTAATTGTTAAATATATGGTAAGTGGGGGGACTCTGTATTGGTAAAAAAAAGGCGTCACACGTGTAACAGATCTTGATGACTCAGTAATCTACGTGGAGAAATGAAGACACGACAGCTGGACGGGACTCTAAGAAGAGGTACGAGGCAAAGAGTCACGGCAAATCACATCCACAGGTTAATTAGCTATGGAAGTTTCAACCTAATTGAGAAGATTAAGAGACACTGTCAAAAGTATATCTGGATAGAATAAAGGTCAAATTCAGAGATCTTCAAATTAGAGATCCATACGTTACACAACATTCACTCAACAGTTACGTATGATTCATTGTAACGTTACATTGAAGTGGTTATTAGTCATTAATGCTCAATCACTGAAAAAGGCAGACGTTATATTAGGAAATTCCCTATATAAGGGAGTAAAATATAACCTGTAAGGGGAGGATCCCGAACCACAATTGAAATATACTTTCTTTCTGTGCATCTTACTGCTTTCCATTTACAAGTTTGCCTACTATAATCTTATTCTTTGGTTATCATAAACCCGTGTTCTTCTTAAAATAGCTTTGGGCAAAGAATCCAATTCTTTGGTTAAACAGTAAGTTCTTGGTTTAACCTTGACTTGAGGGAATAGGAATCCTCACTTAAATGCTATGTGAATTTGCATGTGTGTGGTGTATAGGTGAAGTGATGAGTATCTATGCACCACTAAATTATTGTCGAACATGGTCCAATCCTCGGTTTTCCAATTGTTTGCTTTTGGGCTTAATTGTTTCATGATCATTGAGGTTTATATGTCTATTTGGATTTGTAAATTGTTGTTAAGTATTGCTTCAAGTATTTTGGAAGTGTTGGTTGTTCTTTTGGTTTTGTTGTGTTACATAAGGATTGAGTTGGTTGCCAGTGTTACGATATGTATATATATATTCCGGTTGGGTTCGTTATGAAATGATAATTGATGAAGTTTATGAGTTTTACAGCTTCTGTTTACAATTGTTGATATAAAATGTTGTGAAAGGATTGGCCTGAATTGTGAAATTTTTTTATGAATAAACTGATATGATGTCTGGTGGGAGCAGGTTGCACGCCGCAACAAGGAATGATAAGGGTGGACAGGTGGGATCGGGTTACACGCTGTAATAGGAGAAAGAAGGGTGATATATATAGAGAGAGGAGAAATAAGGGTGGACATGTGGGAGCGGGTTGCGCCCCGCAACAAGGAGCGATAAGGGTGAATATTTATGTTTTACTGATTTTCGAAAATAAGGATTTGGAAAACTCCGATTTTATTTAAAAAGGTTTTCATACTCTGATTTTATTGTGATTTAAATTGAAACTTGGAAATTTTGAGGAGTTGATTACAGTTGATATTTGAAAAGAGTTATCCGAGTTGTTTTTATTTACTGTGGCAAGTTACTGGTTATCGAGATTATTATTATTGTTTCTTTCTTGCTTTATTATATATATTTTTCACAATTTATATCGTTAACGCCTCGTTGTAGCCTCATCACTACTTCGTCGAGGTTAGGTTCTGCAGTTACTCAGTACATGCGGTCAGTTATACTGATACTACACTCTGCACTCTTTTGCGCTGACTATTATGTGTAAGTAACTTTAAAAGAAAATGGTTAGTAAATTTCTAACATTGGCTTGCCTAGCAAGTATTGTGTTAGGCACCATCACGATCCCGTGGTTTGGAAATTTGGGTCGTGACAGTATTTTTTGTATTTTCTATGTTTTTTTTTTGTATTTTTTTTAGACTTAAATCCCTCAAAAAACCTGTCTAGGAGATCCATCGTTGGGAAAAGTCCAAAAACAAATTCTTAAAAGAAAAATTATCAATTAAAACTAAAACAACTAAAATGGCATAGAAAACACCCAAACAATCTCCTCACCCCACACTTAAAATTGTACATTGTATTCAATGCACAACATAAATAATAAGAGGATAAAAAAACTCCCTGGTAGGCCAAAGGTTGAAGCACTAGCGGCTCATGGGTTACTCAGACTTCTCGTGGGTTTTTTCCGTTGTGTAGGCACCCCACACTTAGTTCTAACAATCTGGCTTGCTAATTCATCCTTCCAATAACTATGCTTCCCATTCTCCTAAAAATAAAAAATAACAATACAAAAATAATACAATAATTATAGAAAACTAAAAATAAAAGAAAGCAGTAAAGTTGGGTTGTTGTGATGATCCAAAGGGTCATCTTATGAATTAAAATCCTATTTCGGGCTCATTAGCCTTAAAAATATTAATTTTTAATTACCTCGATTTGTGTGCGCATTCCGGGCGCGAAACCATAAAGCTTTTATGTGAAAATATATGAAATAATAAATTTTGAGAGTTAAATTTGATTTTAGTTGACTTTGGTCAATATTTTGAGTAAATGGACCCGGATCTGTATTCCGACGATCCCGGGAGATCTGCAGCCTTAGAAATGAATTTTTGATATCAATTTTTGAAGAAAATTGTTTTTACTGAATTATTAAGGAAATAAAGAAATGAACTAATGTGTGAACTCATTGGTACCGGGCCCGTATTTTGGTTCCGGAGCCTGGTACAAGTTTGTTATGGCATTTAAGTCCTATCTGTGAAATTTGGTGAGAATCAAAATTTATTTGACGTGATTCGGTCGTCTGGTTGAGAAATTGTGAAAATGAAGTGTTCTTGAGGAAAATGAGGAGTTTCAGGTTAAATTCGTAGTTTTTGATGTTATTTTGATGATTCGGTCGTACGAGCAAGTTCATATGATATTTTTAGACTTGCGTGCATGTTTGGTTTGGATTCCCGAGGGCTCGGGCGAGTTTTGGATAGGCTACAGAGTGATTAGAACTTAAGAAAACTCAGTTGTGCATCTGGTGTTTTACACATATCTCTGATCTCGCAAATGCGAAGTCTGCTGGCCTGGGAAATGTGACTACATTGTCGCAAATGCGAAGAAGAAATTGCGAAGGCCCCAAATGTCGCAAATGCGAAGGCAGCATGATTTCAAAGGGTTCGCAATTGCGAACCCCTGATCGCAATTACGGTAACTGCAGCCTGTTAAGTAAGATTTTAGACGGGATTTTCACCCATTTTTCAATTCTCTCGAACCCTAAACCTCCGTAGGAGATTTTCCAAAGACCCAAACTTCTCCAAATCATTGGTAAGTGATCTCTAACTAATTCCTTTCAATCCTTAACAACTTTTTACAAGATTTCATCATAGAATCTAGAGTTTTCATGGCAAAATTTGGGATTTTTTGGTAGAACTTAGGAATTTCATAATTTGGGAATTTAGACCTCGAATTGAGGTCGGATTCCAAAACCAATTGTATATTCGGGCTCGGGGGAGAATGGGTAAACGGGTTTTGGTCCGAACCTTGAGTTTAGACCAAGCGGGCCCGGGGTCGATTTTTGTCTTTTGATAGGAAAACCATGATTTTTCATTAAAGTTAATGTCTTTAGCAATAATTAATGATATTGAACCAATTGTGATTATATTCGAGCGGGTTAGAGGCAAATTGAGGTAAGTGTTTGGTTTAACCTTGACTTGAGGGAATAGGAATCCCCAACTTAAATTCTATGTGAATTTTCATGTGTGTGGTGTATAAGTGAGGTGACGAGTATCTATGCCCCACCAAACTATCTGCTGAACATGATCCCTTCCATGTTCCCAATTTGTTTAATTTCTGGCTTAATTGTTTTCATGGTTTTGATGCCTCCATATCTACTTGTTTTCGTCAATTTAAATATTGTTTCACGTATTTGGAAGTGTTAGTTGATACCTTGGCTTCATTGTTGTATAAAAAGGGTTGAGCTGGTTGACAGTGTTTTACGATACACACGGTTGGTTTCATTGTGAAATGATAATTGATGAAGTTCATGAATAGTATAGTTTTCTACTTACAATTGTTGAAATATTTTTATAAATAAAGAGATGTGATTGTCTGGTGGAAGCGGGTTGCACGTTGCAACGAGGAGTAATAAGGGAGGACAGGTGGGATCGGGTTGCACGCTGAAACAGGAGAAATAAGGGTGATAAATATAGGGATGAGTAATAAGGGAGGACATGTGGGAGCGGTTTGCATTCCGCAACAAGGATAAATAAGGGAGGATGTTCATGTTTTACTGATTTTAAACATAAAGACTAGAATACTCAATGTGTTGACCCATGTCACTGCATAGTTTTGAAGATTGACAAAAAACTTACCAGTTGAACCAGGTCCATCAGAGCACACATCTTGAACTGAATAGCTGGCACATGAACTGTATATGCATAGGAGATATTTGTGAATGTGAAATATCAATGAACCAAGAGATTGTCTCCTAATGCAAAAAGGTTGCAAACTGATAAAAAGATTGAAGTCGAATTCAGCAAGGAAAGTAATTTGAGTTTGGTACGAATTTGTTCACCCAGGTAGAGTTGGACTAGAATTGGACGACAAGCTCAACTGACTCTATAAATACTTGATGTATTTCTGCTGAAATTACACACGCACAAAAGCTGAAGTGAATCAAAATTCTGAAAGAAAAGTTCCCAGAGTCAATTTGCTAGCAGAGTCATTGTGCGATTAAAAGGCTACAGATCAACTAGAAGAACCAGTTCCATCTGATTAATTATTGAGTCTAGTTGATTGTAGTAGGAGTTTTAATATTGTATCTTTTCAGCTTTCATAGAAGCAATTGTAATAGGTACGTATTGTTCAAGTTAGAGTTAACTTGAGGTGTGTAGAAATTAGCTGGGGGCTAGTTACTACAAAAGTATTAGAGTTAGTCCTAGGATTACAAAAGAGTTTATTTTGTAAGTCTGTTTGGCTCAGAGTANCAGGTTATCCTTGAAAGGCTAACACCTTGGAGAAGATCAAGATGAGTGCACCACCTGGAAATTGGGAAGGTCAATCAACTGCAAGGCCACCACTCTTCAATGGCCAGTAATACTCTTGGTGGAAAAACAGGATGAAGGACCACCTAATTGGAGAAGACTATAAACTCTGGGACATAGTCATTGATGGTCCTCTAGCTACCATGATGAAGACTGCTGAAGGTATAGATATACCAAAGATAGAGTTGATTGCACTGCTGAGGATCTGAAGAAATGGGAGAAGATGCAAAGGCCAAAATGTGGCTAGTGTGTGGACTAGGTCCAGACGAGTACAGCAGAATCCAAAGTTGCACCACTGCCAAAGAGATTTGGGATACCTTGCAAGTAGCCCATGAAGGAACACCTCAGGTAAAAAGGTCAAGAGGTACTTTACTGNTTCTTGAAGAGGACAAGGTTGAGAAGATCCTAACAAGGGTCTTGCCTATTTCTTGGGAAAGCAAAATCACTGCTATCCAGGAATCTAAAAATATGGCAACCCTGAGATTAGATGAGCAGATTGGAAACCTCACTGCCTATGAACTGAGAATGCAGACAATGAAGATGGATGGTCCAAATAAGAAGAGGAGTCTAGCACTAAGAATCACTGAGGGAGCAGATATGGAAGATGATGAGATGGCCATGATCACCAAAGAATTCAGAAACTTTCTCATGAGGAAGAAGGGCATCTCTAGAGGAGGAAACTACAACAAAGCAAAAGCTCCAGAAAGTCCAACCAACGAGGGATGCTATAAATGTGGTAAGATTGAACATCTCATTAAAAATTGTCCTCAATGGGAAGTAGAATGGAAATAAGAGAGTTATGAGAGAAGGAACAGGTCCAGCCCAAGAAAACCACAACAAAGGTTATGGTTGCTGCTTGGGGGGAAAGTTCAGATGAAGAATCAGAAGATGGGGAGACTGAAGATCAGGCGCTCATGGAAATTGGAGAATTTGACAAGGAATCACATGAAGAACCAGAGGTAAGTATCTCCCATCTTAAAAACAAAGTAAAGTTCCTATGTAAGGAAAAACTCTCTGAGTTGCTACTTGATTTCATAGACGATTCTGAGGAAACAACCAAAGAGAAGGATCAACTATCTAAAGAATGTTCAATGCTAAAAGCAAAGTGCATGAACCGAGAAATCAGAGTCAGTGAATCTGAAAAGAAAAACACTGACTTGTTGAATGATGTGTGGCTAGAATTCATGGTTTAACACATTATATGCCTTACATTTTATTTGTGTTAATGATAAAAATACACTTTGTATGTGCATAATAGAGTCTATTTCATGTGTAGGTGAATTGTATATGGAAGCCGAGCTAAATGGATGCAAAAACGTCGAAAATACGCTCAAGAGGCGAAGAGGAGTGCACCAGGCTATAGCCGGGCGTTTGAGCCTTAAGGCCAGTCCTGGCCTGACTTTATCCAGGCGTTTGAGCCTTAAGTCCAGGTCTAGCCTGGCTTTATCCAGGAGTTAGAGCCATAACGCCAGGCCTGGCCTGGCTTTACTCCAGGCGTTTGGGCCATAAAGCCAGGTCCCTGGTCTGGTCCAATTCGAGTTTTTGAAGATTTTAAGTGTTTTCCGGTTTGAATAGAAGTCTCCTACATGTTTAGGATTTACCCCAAACATATAAATAGACCCAAAAACACAACTTGAAGGGGGATGCCATTAGAGACAAGAGACGCCTGTGGAATACTACTCAGAGAAGCAAAACATTGATTTTTACAGCTTTTATTCATTACTTTGTAGTTTAATTATGCAAGTTATTTTAGAGTTGATTCTTATGAGCATGAGTAGTTAAGTTCTGAATCTAGGGTTTTGGTGGAACCCGTTGGGGATGAACTTATTGTGATATTAATATAGCTTTGATTGGTTGATTAAACTCTATTTGTTCAACTACGTTCTTGTTGTAGTTGATTGAAAGGGCCCTCAATTAGCTGTTCCTATTTATTATGTATCTACTTGAGAGAGAGTGCATATTTAGGTAGTTGTTTGAACAACACCACTCCCAGAGTATAGACGAGAGTCATAACCGAGGTTTAGAGGTTGTATTAGAGATAACGATACCTCGGGTGCAATCTAAAGTGAACCGTAATGCAATCTAGCTAGCGTAACTTGAGAGAGTGCGTCTAGTAAATTATCATAATTACTTGAGAAAGATTTATGGTAGATAGAGTGTTCACGATTGATAGATACAACTAATCAAGCTATATGAAGTACCCGAGAAGAAAGTTCACCGACGGGGGAAACCATAACCTTAGACCTTTATTACAATTGTTTACACATTATTGTAGTTAATCTTTAGTTTTAATATTTTCATTCAATTGTAGTAGTTTGAACAATACCAAGTGAAAGTTTAGTAATCTGACAACTTGCTTGATACGTTAACTCCCTATGGGATAGACTCTGGGCATAATATCCCGGATTATATTTGCAACGCCCGCTTAGTCTTTTATTAGACATAGTTGAGCGTGATCAAATTTTAGATTCGTTGCTGGGGAATTAGCGGTGTTATCAATTGAGTTGGAAGAAATACAAAATTCTGAAATATAGTCAATTTTCTTCAAATTTGCGTTTATACATTGAAAGTTTAACGTTTGCTAACGTGTTGCAGGTGCATGCCTAGAAACACATCGAGAATTGGTGAAGCAGTCGAAGCCTTATCAGACCCCGAGAAAGTTTTCAAGGCCCTAAACCAGACCAACCGGAAAAGCAAACAGCAACCACCAAATGAACAAATTGAACCCGACATGAAAGATCCAAACAACAGGAACAATAATGGGGATGATATGGTATACCTAGTCGCTCAAATAGGGGCAGAGGCTCCTTTATATGAATGGGCACAACCCACAGCTGAGAATTTGGCCACTGCGATACTGGTCCCTCATATACAGGCCGAGTCCTTCCAGATAACAAATAATATGCTGCACTTATTTCAGAACAAGGGACTATTCTCAGGGTCATACATCGAAGACCCCCAACAGCATTTGAAAAACTTCCTGTCAATTTGCAAAACACAGAGGCAGCCAAACGTCACTCAGGAGGCAATAAAACTGTTGTTGTTTCCATTCTCAGTGACTGG
>ML405504.1:0-44699 GCA_005239525.1 Nicotiana knightiana | reverse complement strand
AATCGAACCCGCAGTCCCAAAGTAAATATGCAGGGGGATCTATCGGGAATCTAACCCGCAGTCTCAAAGTAAATATGCAGGGGGATCTATTGGGAATCTAACCCGCAGTCCCAAAGTAAATATGCAGGAGGATCTATCTGGAATCTAACCCGCAGTCCCAAAGTAAACAAACAAGGGGGGGTGGGGGAGCTACCGGAATCCCACAACCGTAGTCCCAATGTAAATACGCAGCCACAACAAGAAGATATTCAGAAATGGAGTGCAAAATTACAAGGCAACAAATAGTTCTAGCCTAACCTGCTCCAGGTAGTATATAAAGCAACTTAAGCAAATAGGAAATTTAGGGCAACTAAGCATACTTTTCTAAGCTAACATAGACTATAATTTCAAGTAAAATAAAATAGGTAAGAAGGAAACTCAGTCTAAATATTTAAAGTAAAATCGGATTTTCAACAATTAGCACAAGCATGCGCTCGTCACCTCACGTACAAGGCATTCAATTACCAAATATCACACCTAAGGGGAAAACTCCCCCACACAAGGTTAGACAAACCACTTACCTCGATCCGGCTCAAACTCAACTCGAAATCACACGTTTGCCACGAGTATCCGACTCCAAATGGCCCAAATCTATACAATTCAATTACATATCGTAAATAATATCTCATGCACTGATTATACTGTTTAATTCAAGCTAAGGCGCGAAATTATGTAAAATGACAAAAAAACGCCCCTCGTACCTACAACTCAGAATCGGGTAAAAGTTATATTTTTCGGACACCCATTCACTCACGAACTCATTTAACCAGAAACAATCGAAATCCGATGCGAAAAACCCCACAATTTTTCATAATTTCGGATTGGGAAAATCTCATCCCTTTTCCTATGATTTTCCCCCCATTTTTGATAATTAAACTAAAGAAAATAACGGAAATTATGTTCTAACAATGAATTAGGATTAGGAAATGATACCTATGATCCTTCTCTTCAAAAACCACAGAAAATCGCCACTTCTTGAGCCCTTACCCGATTTTTAGAATAATGAGATGAACTCTCGGATTTTTGGAATAAAACACACAGGGAATTCGCACCTGCGGGCTCGATCACCGCACCTGCGGAAAAGCATCACAGGTGCGGAAATCACTTAAGTTACACTGGGGCCGCACCTGCGGTCATTTGGTCGTGCCTGCGGTCCTGCGCCTGCGGAACCCAGGCTGCACCTGCGACCTCTGGTCAAATCTCCCCTCTATCGCACCTGCGATTAGCCCCACGCGCCTGCGAGTCCGCACCTGCGGAAAAACCTTCGCAGGTGCGAAGACACCAGAAGAGGCCTGGTTCAACAGCAGCAAATTCCCAAATTTTCACCCCTTAAGCATCCGAAACAACCCCGAGGCCCCCGGGACCTCAACCAAAACCACCAACCAACCTTAACACCTTATTTGAACTAGGTAGAGTCTTAAAAACACGTCTCATAACATCAAAAAACATCGATTATGCATAGGTTCAAGCCTAGAAACTTAGGAAAATTCTAGAATTCAAATCCGATGCCGAAACACGTCTAAATTTATCCGAATGACCTCAAATTTTGCACACACATCCCAAATGACATGACGGAACTACTGAAACTTCCAAAATTCCATTCCGACCCTCGGATCAAAAATTCACTATCGGACCGGAAACTCTAAAAATTCAAACTTCGGCATTTCAAGCCTAAATGAGCTACGGACTTCCAAAATACATTCCGAGCACGCTCCCAACCTCGAAGTCACCTAATAGAGCTAACAGAACCATCAGATTTCCATTCCAAGGCCGTCTTCACACTGCTCCGACTACGGGTAACTTTCCAACACTTAAGCTCTCATTTAGGGACTAAATGTCCCAAAACTCTCCGAAACTCAAAACCGAACGTCCCGTCAATTCAATTTAGCAGAAATAGACTTGAGGAAAATAGTTAACAGGGGATCAGGGTATTAATTCTTAAGACGACCGGCCGGTTCGTCACATCCTCCTACACTTAAAAATTCATTCGTCCTCGAACGAGCATAAAGACATACCTGAAGTAGTGAAAAGATAAGGGTAACTGCTGCGCATATCCTGCTCGGTCTCGCAGGTTGCCTCCTCGGTCGGCTGACCCCGCCACTGAACCTTTACTGAAGCAATCTTCTTTGACCTGAGTTTTCTGACCTGCATGTCCAATATAGCTACAGGCTCCTCAACATATGATAGATCCTTATCCAATTGGACTGAGCTGAAATTCAAGACATGAGACGGGTCATCGTGATACCTCCGGAGCATCGAAACATGAAATACCGGATGAATTCCTGCCAACCTAGGAGGTAAGGCAAGCTCATAAGCAACCTCCCCAACACGCCTCGATATCTCAAAAGGGTCAATAAACCTCAGACTCAACTTCCCTTTCTTCCCAAATCTCATAACGCCCTTCATAGGCAAAACCCGAAGCAGAAACCGCACTCCGACCATATATGAAACATCACGAACCTTCCGGTCCACCTAACTCTTCTGTCTGGACTGGGTTGTATGGAGTCTATCCTAAATCACCTTGACCTTCTCCAATGCATCCTGAACCAACTCTGTGCCCAATAGCCTGGCCTCACCCGGCTCGAACCAACCCACCGGAGATCTGCACCTCCTACTATATAAAGCCTCATACGGCGACATCTGAATGTTGGATTGATAACTATTGTTGTAAGCAAACTCCGCCAATGGCAAGAACTGATCCCAAGACCCTCCAAACTCAATCACACATGCACGAAGCATATCCTCAAGAATCTGGATAGTGCGCTCGGACTGTCCGTCTATCTGGGGGTGAAATGTTGTGCTCAACTCCACCCTGGTACCTAATTCCTGCTGAACAGCTCTCCAGAACCGCGAAGTGAACTGAGTACCTCTGTTTGAAATAATAGAAACTAGAATACCATGCAGACGAATAATCTCCCGAATATAAATCTCCACCAACCGCTCCGATGAATAAGTAGCCAGTACCAGAATGAAATGGGCTGATTTGGTTAGCCGATCCACAGTCACCCAAATAGCATCATGCTTCCTCAAAGTCCGAGGAAGTCCAACCACAAAGTCCATGGTGATCCGCTCCCACTTCCACTATGGAAGCTCAATCTTCTAAGTAACCCTTCCGGTCTGTGATGCTCACATCTGACCTGCTAACAGTTGAGACACTTGGCTACAAACTCTGCTATATCTTTCTTCATTCTTCGCCACCAATAGTGTTGCCTCAAATCCTGATACATCTTCGCAGTACCCGGATAGATGGAATACCGCGAACTATGGGCCTCTGCTAAAATCAACTCCCGAAGCCCATCAACATTGGGCACAAAAATCCGACCTTGCATCCTCAATACCCCGTCATCTCCAATGGTCACATCTCTGGCATCACAGTGCTGGACCGTGTCCTTGAGGACAAGTAAATGAGGATCATCATATTGCCACTCCCTGATACGATCAAATAGAGAAGACCGATAAACCATACAAGCTAATACCCGGCAAGGCTCAGAAAGATCCAATCTCACGAACTGACTGGCCAAGGACTGAACATCTAAGGCTAGAGGCCCCTCAACTGCATGAAGGTACGCCAAACTCCCCAAACTCTTTGCCCGGCAACTCCAGGCGTCGGCCACCACATTGGCCTTCCCCGGGTGGTATAATATAGTGATGTCATAGTCCTTTAGCAAATCTAACCATCTACGCTGGCGCAAATTTAGATCCTTCTGCCTGAATATGTGCTGCAAACTCCGGTGGTCAGTATAAATCTCACAAGGCACACTGTACAAATAATGACGCCAGATCTTCAAGGCATGAACAATTCTAGCTAACTCAAGGTCATGGACAGGGTAATTCTTCTCATGTATCTTCAACTGTCTGGACGCGTAGGCAATCACCCTACCGTCCTGCATCAACACCGCTCCAAGGCCAATTCGCGAGGCATCACAATAAACTGTATAAGACCCCGAACCAGTAGGCAATATCAAGATTGGGGTTGTAGTCAAAGCTGTCTTGAGCTTCTGAAAGCTCGCCTCACACTCCTCTGTCCACTGAAATGGAGCACCCTTATGGGTCAATCTAGTCATAGGGGATGCAATCGATGAAAATCCCTCCACAAAATGAGGGTAGTAACCTGCCAAGCCAAGGAAACTGCGAATCTCCATAACTGAGGACGTCTTGGGCCAACTCTGCATGGCCTCTACCTTTTTCGGATCCACACGAATACCCTCACTCGATACCACGTGGCCTAAGAATGCCACAGAACTCAATCAAAACTCATATTTTGAGAACTTTGCATATAACTTCTTCTCTCTCAGGGTCTGAAGCATTGTCCTCAGGTGCTGCTCATGATCTTCCCGACTCCGGGAGTAAACAAGAATATCATCTATGAAAACAATGACGAACGAGTCGAGATATGGCCTGAACACACTGTGCATCAAATGCATAAATGCTGCGGGGGCATTAGTCAGCCCGAATGACATAACTAGAAACTCGTAATGGCCATACCGAGTCCTGAAAGCAGTCTTCGGGATATCTGGCTCCCAAATCTTCAACTGATGGTAACCTGAGCGCAAATCAATCTTAGAAAATACCTGTGCGCCCTGAAGCTGGTCAAATAAATCATCAATACGAGGAAATGGATAATGGTTCTTCACTATAACCCTGTTCAACTGGCGATAATCAATACACATGCACATAGAACCATCCTTTTTCTTTACAAACAAAACAGGAGCACCCCAAGGTGAAAAACTGGGTCGAATAAAACCCTTATCAAGCAATTCCTGTAACTAATCCTTCAACTCCTTCAGCTCAGGAGGAGCCATACGGAGGAGGAATGGAAATGGGCTGAGTGCCCGGCAACAAATCAATATCTCTATCGGGTGGCATGCCCGGAAGATCAGCTGGAAACACATCGGGATAACCCCGTACCACTGGAATTGAATCAACAAAAGGGGTATCAACACTGACATTTATCACATAAGCCAAATACGCGACACACCCCTTCTCAACCATATGCTGAGCTCTAAGAAAAGAGATAACTCTATTGGGAGTGTGATATAAAGTACCACTCCACTCAACACGCGAAACACCTGGCATAGCCAACGTCACGATCTTGGCGTGACAATAAAGAATAGCATAATGGGGCGACAACCAGTCCATGCCCAAGATAATATCAAAATCCACTATATTGAATAACAATAAATCCGCACTGGTCTCAAAACCACGAGTAGTAACCAAACACGACCGATAAATGCGGTCCACAACAAGAGAATCTCCCACAGGAGTAGAAACATAAACAGGAAAACTCAAGGAAATCCTCAGGTACACTCAAATGCGGAGCAAAAATAAAAGGCACATAAGGATAAGCGGAGTCTAGATCGAATAGAATCAGTACACCTCTATAAACAACCATGACAATACCTGTGATGACAGAGTCGGAGGAAACAACCTCGGCAAGGGTAGGTAGGGTAACAACTGGGGCTGTAACCACAGCCTGGGAACTCTATTGAGCACGCTGTGGCTGAAAAGTCTGTGAAGATGCACCCCTACCAAGTCTGGGGCAGTCCCTAACCATATGGCGGGTGTCACCACACTCAAAGCAACTTCGTGGCCGACGTGGGGGCGGAAACTGTGCAGTACGGGTACTCCAAGACCCCTGAACACCTGAAACCCGGTGTAAAGTTTGAGATGCAAGATGAGCTGGCTGTCCCACAAAAGCTCTACCATGCAGTACTCTTCCCCCAAAATAAGGGCCAGCGGGTCTCCCCAATCTACGAGGTCTACTCACTCCTCTGTACTCTCCCTCCTGACCTCGTCTGTCCTCTCCCTCCTGGACCTACATGTCCCCTACTCGGCGAGGGGTCCTCACCACCCGCTGAACGGGGACCACATGCGGTGTCGCCATGACACCTGGAACCTGACCAATGGGAACTCGCTACTCTAGAGCGGGGGCGGAGGGAGTCTGGGTCCCTCCCCCGATCTGTGAAGTAGTCGGTACAACCCGAATCAATCTCGCCTGAATCAATGTACCAAACATGCTCAGGAATTGTGCCAAAGTCTCTTGAAGGGCTGGAGGAGTAGTAGCTGTAGGCATGTCAGGTGCCTGGACTTCGGCTGGATCTGCTGGTGGTACCTCGGCGGCAGATCGCGCAGGTGCTCTCGCTGCACCACGTGCGCGTCCCCGGCCTCTACCTCAGCCCCGACTTCTGACGGCTGCGGTAGGGGGCGCGGGTGCCTGATCGTCCCGATCAACATGTGTCCTCACCATCTGTGAGAGAGTAGAAGACATAGATTTAGAATTTATGTCAAAAGACATATCGCACGACAAGGAAATCAAATGAAGTGAAGATTTTTACTAAACAGTTACATAGCCTCTCATAGATAAGTACAGGCGTCTACCGATCAGTGAGACTCTAATGAACCGGCCTGTGTTTCGTGACTCCTATGAACCTAGAGCTCTGATACCAACTTCTCATGACCCCAGTTCGCCCTCCGTGAACATGTCGTGATGGCACCTAGTCCCTATGACTAGGTAAGCCTAGCAATGCGGAATATCAACATANCACAGGCTAACAGAATATAATACACTGCTCTAACTCCAGAATGTCTATACAACTGTAAGGAAGGAATAAACTTTTCACAAAAGCTGGAATAAGATAGAGACTCCTAGTCTGCGGACGCGGCAGATGTACCTCCAAGTCTCTGTTGTATCTCTCAACCTCGGGGATAGTGCGCCTGAATGGAGGTACCTGGATCTGCACATGAAAAACATGCAGGAAAGGGCATGAGTACACCACAACGGTACTTAGTAAGTGCCAAGCCTAACCTCGATCAGGTAGTAACGAGGAAGGTCAGGGCCCTACTGAGGTTACACAATATAATAGTAATTTACAATATGAAAACAGGCAGTAATAATGAGTACAACAGTGAAATAAGACGGGACAAACAAGGCAATAACAAAAACACAAGAACAGAGTAAAAACGGAATATGTACAACTCGATAACAATGGTAACAATGAGGATCTCCCAGGATACCGTCCTGTAGTCCTTTTCTCAGCTGTCTAGTGGATCTCCCGGGATACCGTCCCATAGTCCATCATATGTATATCCGAAGGATCTCCCCGGATACCGTCCTGTAGTTCATCATATGTATATCTGAAGGATCTCCCGGGATACCGTCCCGTAGTCCATCATATGTATATCCGAAGGATCTCCCCGGATACCGTCCTGTAGTTCATCATATGTATATCTGAAGGATCTCCCGGGATACCGTCCCGTAGTCCATCATATGTATATCCGAAGGATCCCCCGGGATACCGTACCGTAGTCCATCATATGTATATCCGAAAGATCTCCCGGGATACCGTCCTGTAGTCCAGCTATCAATGTGCAGGGGGTTCTATCGGGAATCGAACCTGCAGTCCCAAAGTAAATATGCAGGGGGATCTATCGGGAATCTAACCCCCAGTCCTAAAGTAAATATGTAGGGGGATCTATCGGGAATCTAACCCGCAGTCCCAAAGTATATATACAGGGGGATCTATCGGGAATCTAACCCGTAGTCCCAAAGTACACAAACAAGGGGGGGGGGAGTTACCGAAATCCCACATCCGTAGTCCCAATGTAAATACGCAGCCACAACAAGAAGATATTCAGAAATGAAGTGCAAAAATACAAGGCAACAAGTAGTTCTAGCCTAACCTGCTCCACGTAGTATAATTAAAGCAACTTAAGCAAATAGGCAATTTAGGGCAACTAGGCATACTTTTCTAAGCTAACATAGACTATAATTGCAAGTAAAATAAAACAGGTAAGAAGGAAACTCAGTCTAAATATTTAAAGTAAAACCGGATTTTTAACAATTAGCACAAGCACGCGCTCGTCACCTCACGTACAAGGCATTCAATTACCAAACATCACACCTAAGGGGAAAGGTCCCCCACACAAGGTTAGACAAGCCACTTACCTCGATCCGGCTCAAACTCAACTCGAAATCACACGTTTGCCACGAGTATCCGACTTCAAATGGCCCAAATCTATACAATTCAATTACATATCGTAAATAACATCCCATGCACTGATTATACTGTTTAATTCAAGCTAAGGCGCGAAATTATGTAAAATGACCAAACGCCCCTCGGGCCACAACTCAAAATCGGGTAAAAGTTATATTTTTCGGACACCCATTCACTCACGAACTCATTTAACCAGAAACAATCGAAATCAGATGCCAAAAACCCCACAATTTTCATAACTTCGGATTGGGAAAATCTCATCCCTTTCCTATAGTTTTCCCCCATTTTTGATAATTAAACTAAAGTAAACAACGGAAATTAATGGTCTATCAATAAATTAGGATTAGAAAATGATACCTATGATCCTTCTCTTCAAAACCCACAGAAAATCGCCACTTCTTGAGCCCTTACCCGATTTTTAGAATAATGAGATGAACTCTCGAATTTTTGGAATAAAACACACAGGGGATTCGCACCTGCAGGCTCGATCACTTCACCTGCGGTACCGCATCTGCAGAAAAAGCATTTCAGGTGCGGAAATTACTTAAGTTACACTGGGGCCGCACCTGCGATCGTTTGGTCGCACCTGCGGTCCCGCGCCTGTGGAACCCAGGTCGCACCTGCGACCTCTGGTCAAATCTTTCCTCTATCGCACCTGCGATCAACCTCACGCGCCTGCGAGTCCGCACCTGCGGAAAAACCTTCGCAGGTGCGAAGACACCAGAAGAGGCCTGGTTCAGCAGTAGCAAATTCCCAAATTTTCACCCGTTAAGCATCCGAAACAACCTCGAGGCCCCCGGGACCTCAATCAAAACCACCAACCAACCTTAACACCTTATTTGAAATTGGTCAAGTCTTAAAAACACATCTCATAACATCAAAAAAACATCGGTTATGCATAGGTTCAAGCTTAGAAACTTATGAAAATTCAAGAATTCACATCCGACGCCGAAACACGTCTAAACTTATCCGAATGACCTCAAATTTTGCACACACATCCCAAATTACATGAAAACTACTGCAACTTCTAGAATTCCATTCCGACCCTCGGATAAAAAATTCACTATCGGACCGGAAACTCCAAAAGTTCAAACTTTGGCATTTCAAGCCTAAATGAGCTACGGACTTCCAAAATACATTCCGAGCACGCTCCCAACCCCGAAGTCACCTAACGGAGCTAATAGAAACATCATATTTCCATTCCGAGGCCGTCTTCACACTACTCCGACTACGGGAAACTTTCTAACACTTAAGCTCTCATTTAGGGACTAAATGTCCCAAAACTCTCCGAAACTAAAAACCGAACGTCCCGGCAATTCAATTTAGCAGAAATAGACTTGGGGAAAACAGTTAACAGGGGATCAGGGTGTTAATTTTTAAGACGACCGGACGGGTCGTCACACACACGATATACCAGATCATAACTGCATACCCTTGCTGAATCGGCACCATGCACCGCATAACTTGTCGTATGACCACAATGACGCTCCCTGAACCTTAATAGCCAAGGTCCACGAATCTGATGCTCCCAATGCACCTCATAACAAATATACATACACCCTGCTATAATGCTGACGATACCATGACAACGGAGGAAACGTGCAGAAACTCATACTCAACTGCAGAGTTAACAAATCCTTGAATACCTCATCTTGACTAGAATCGCCACTTCATTATGAACCTGAATAATGGTATTTGCTCTCTAATGTACACTTCACATAACCTCATCGCACTGATCCCTGATCCGATTATCTCGTCTCACCCAGTACGAACTGCTCAGACAACAAATCACCCTAAACTTGGCCAACAGCCTCACATGATACCACATCATGCCAATAGACCATAACTCGAGCATTATAATAAGAAATGACTCAGGACGAAACTATTCAGGTCAGCAACTAATATGAATTCTTACCGGAAAATAGGAAAATAAAACACAAGAAAATAAACACATATTAACCTTCCTCAATCACACTGTTGCGGCGTGCAACCCGATCCAAATAACATATCCGTGGCAGCGTGCCATCGGATCCCATCATAAAGCTCACTATTACAATTTACTGAAGATCACGATCACGCTAAGTGCGTAATACCATCCTGGGGAGACTGATAAATCCATAGGCTACAAATCTCAAGCACAACTGAGGTGCGATATATATATATATACTCTGGATCTCAAGAGCTATCCTGCTCCCATAACATTCCCGCTATGCAGGACCTCAACACATAAGAAATTATCAAAGCCGTTTCACAACTCATACGACACAATCACAGTAACACATAAATTTGACGAAGACGGAACAACACCCGATGTTCTAATACCTTTCCATGGAAAGCGCTCTACTGAAAGGAACATGCCTGGCTCACACGGAGCCCATAATCATATCTAAATCCATCTACAAACATCGAGCCACCTCGCTCGCACCAAACTTAGCTATTAGCTTTTACCTGGGTCCATCTTAACAGACAGGGGGCTCGATCGCAGACACGGAAGGCAAGGTTGAGGCGGCAGGCCCGTCATCTAAAACCATTCTCCTTCTCCGTGGCCTGTGCACTAAAGCACCTTCTTCCTTTTCCTCCATGGAATGAGATTCAAGGAAGATTAACCAACGATAATTTCCTGGGCTTGAGCCAAGGACATCTTCGGGATAGAGGAAGCAGACACCCCACGATCAGAGAATCCTATTAAGAAGGGAAAAAGTTAAACGACAAAAAGAAAAAAGACTCGAGTAAGGAAAGAAGCAAGAACAAAAGCTTCACTTACCGTGGGTCTTTACTTGCCAACCATACCTCCCAGCGAGGTACTTCCAAGATTTTTCTTCAGAAGANTGCTGAAAGGAGAAAAATAAACAGACACGGTGTTAAATAAAACATCTCAAGTCAAAACAAGAAAAAGTAAATGTGAGCTAAAGCATACTCACGTGCGCGATTCCACTTCTCAGGGAAGGGAAGATTTTCTTCATCCACTAAACTAACAATGGGTACAACGACATAACGAAGGTATCAACCCCTATCCTTATCATCTCCAGGGATTACTAACACTCTTTTGCTTCTAGCAGTCAAAGTAAAAACCCCTTCACGAAATAAGGTAGGAGAGTAGAGGTGAATAAGATGGTTGAAGGTAAAAATAACCGAGGCTAAAGAAGCCAAACTCCTAAGGCATGCGACAACTCACCACACAAGCGGGCCAACTTGTCCTAAGCATATATTGAAAAAACGGCAAAACTCAATTATAACTGGGTCAATGGGGGGTCTAAACTCTAAAGTGAAAGGATAAGTATAAACAACAGAATATCCCGTCTTGTAAGACGTTATTCTTTGATTACTATTCGGAATATAGACAGGAAAGTCAAATTTCCAGAAGCACCCCCTTCGAACAAGGGAAATCTGACCCTCAGTTATAAGGGTTGGATGTCTTTCTACACTATCAAAAGAAGAAGATTGATCTACAAGAACTTGACTATCCCTAGCGAAAACAAACTCAGCAGGGACAATTTCATCGAGTCCAGGTTCACAAAGGGTTTCGCCTCTACCCCTACCCCTGAGAAGAAGAAGAGCCCCTCGAAGGAGTGGATCCTAGACTTCTAAGTCTACCACCCCTCCGACTCCTAGTCGGAGCAGAAGATGGAGCTAAGCTTTCAATGTCTATTACTCTTTGAGGTTGGTTTGAAGAAGATATGTTTACAAAAGCAAAGAAGAGAGTTTTTTTTTACAAAAAAACAGAGTTAGAAAAGTGTTTCGTGGAATCAAAGAAAGGAAAACATGTATTTATACTTGAAGACAATTGTCAAACATGATGAAAAAGGAAAATAATGATGGAAAGTGTCACGAGCCCAATTCGCCCTCCGTGAACATGTCGTGATGACACATATTCCCTATAACTGGGTAAGCCTAGCAAGGCGGAATATCAACATAAGTTGCGATATAATTAAGTAAAAGAAAACTGAACAATCTAAAATAAGGACTATAAATATGTCGTTTGGCATATACATCCCAAAATACTACGAAGTCTACAATATCACCCCAAAACCCGAAAACTCACGGGAACAACATGCTAACAGAATATAATACGCTGCTCTAACCCCAGAATGTCTATACAACTGTGAGGAAGGATAAACATTTCACAAAAGCTGGAATAAGATAGAGACTCCTGGTTTGCGGACGCGGCAGATGTACCTCGAAGTCTCTGCTGTATCTCTCAACCTCGGGAGTAGTGCGCCTGAGTGGAGGTAGGTGGGTCTGCACATGAAAAACATGCGCAGGAAAGGGCATGAGTACACCACATCGGTATTCAGTAAGTGCCAAGCCTAACCTTGGTCGGGTAGTGACGAGGAAGGTCAGGGCCCTACTGAGGCTAAACAATATAATAGGAATTTACAGTATGAAAACAGACAGTAATACTGAATACAGTAGTGAAGTAATTTAGGTCAAACAAGGCAATAAGAAAACACAAGAACGGAGTAAACACGGAGTACGAACAACTCAATAACAATGGTAATAATGAGGATCTCCCAGGATACCGTCCAGTAGTCCTTTTCTCAACTGTCTAGTGGATCTCCCGGGATACCGTCCCATAGTCCATGATATATATAACCGAAGGATCATCATCTGTGCAGGGGGATCTCCCGGGATAACGTCCCGTAGTCCCAAAGTAAATATGCAGGGGGATCTCCCAGGATAACGTCCCGTAGTCCCAAAGTAAATATGCAGGGGGATATCCCAGGATAACGTCCCGTAGTCCCAAAATAAATATGCAGGGGGATCTCCCAGGATAACGTCCCGTAGTCCCAAAGTAAATATACAGGGGGGATCTCCCGGGATAACGTCCCGTAGTCCCAAAGTAAATATGCAGGGGGATCTCCTGGGATAACGTCCCGTAGTCCCAAAGTAAATACACAGGCACAACAAGGAGATGTTCAGGGTTAGAGTACAAAAATGCAAGGCAACAAGTAATTCTAGTCTAACACGCTTCACGTAGTGCAATTAAGGCAATTTAAGCAAATAGGCAATTTACTAGGCATGATTTTCTAAGCTAACATAGACTATAGTTGCAATTAGAATAAACAGGTAGGAAAGAAACTCAGGATAAATATTTAAAGTAAAACTGTATTTTCAACAATTAGCACAAGTACGCGCTCGTCACCTCACGCACAAGGCATTCAATTACCAAATATCACATCTTAAGGGGGTAAGGTCCCCCACACAAGGTTAGACAAGCCACTTACCTCGAACCGTCTCAAATCAACTCGAAACCACATGTTTGCCACGAGTATACGACTCCAAATGGCCCAAATCTATTCAAATAAATTTTATACCGTAAATAACATCTCATGCAATTGATTCTACTATTCAATTCAAGGATACGACACGAAATTAGGTGAAATGACCAAAATTCCCCTCAGGCCGGCATCTCGGATGCGGATTTACATTTTCAGGACCCTCGTACTCTCATGAGTCCATCCATATAAAAATCTCTCTAATCGGAGGTCAATCACCCACTCAAACCTCAATTTTGGAAAAAACCTAAGTTCTACCCAAATCACCCAATTTCACCCATGGAAATCTTTGATTTTAAGTTGAAAACATGTTAAATGATGTTAATGATTGAAAGAATTGAGTAAAAACCAACTTACAAATGATTTGGAAGGAGTCTTGTTCTTGGAAAAATCGCCTAAGAGTGTTTGAGTTTGAGAAAATATGAAATATGAAGTAAAAATTCGGTTTTGTACAGTGCAGGCTACTGGTTGGCATCGCAAATGCAAACAGGGGTTCGCAATTGCGAACACCCCTGACATGGTAATTGCGAAGTATAGTTCGTATTTGCGAACACTGAGCATAAGGGGGGGGGACGTTGCATTTGCGAACATCTTGGTCGCATTTGCGATCAGGCCTGCCCAGGTAAAACTTCGCATTTGCGAACCTCCTGTCGCATTTGCGATCATGCCTGCCCAGCCACACCTTTGCATTTGCGATGCTGGCTTCGCAAATGTGAAGCCTGCAGATCAGCATACCAGCAGTTTCCAAGTCCAAAAAATGAAGTCCGTGGCCTATCCAAAACTCACCCGAGTCCTCGGGGCTCCAAACCAAATATACACACTACCTCGAAACATCTTATGAACTTATCCGTGCGATCAAATCGGCAAAATAACATCATATACGTCGAATTAAGCCTCAAAATTCATGAATTCTATCAAATTTCATAAAACATCAAATTTTCCATTATAAGTCCGGAACACGTCAAACGACATCCGATTTCAACCGAACTTTACAGAAAGTGCTTAAACCATATATCAGACCTGTACCGGGCGCCGGAACCAAAATACGGGACCGATACCATTACTCTCTAATCAGATTTCATTTTCAATTTCCTTAAATATTTTCAGAAAACCATTTTACTCAAAAATTCATCTCTCGGGCTTGGGACCTCGGAATTCGATTCCGGGCATACGCATAAGTCCCATATTTTCCTACGGACCCTGCGGGACCGTTAAATCACGGGTCCGGGTTTGTTTACCCAAAATGTTGACCGAAGTCAAATTTATTCATTTTTTTAATATCAAATCTTAGCATTTTTCACAGAATCTCATATTTAAGCTGTCCGGCTATGCACCCGGACTGCGCATGCAAATCGAGCAAATTACAAATGAGGTTTTCAAGGCCTCGAGAGCATGGAATGGGTAATAAAGTAGGTGATGACCCTTTGGGTCGTCACAAAAAGTCATAATTGAAGATGTCACTTCGAGACTGGCACAACCGCAAAAAGCCCTAAAAGGTGCTGAGTAAATGCAGAACCAATCCAAAAAGGACACGTGGTATGAGTATTAAATGGAAGTGAAAAACGATGCCTATGGTGCAGAGAAGGATACAATGATTCAAGGAAAAGAGGTGGAAAAATATTCCCGCCTTAAATGAATATCCACTTACCAAATATTAATCGTTAAATATATGGTAAGTGGGGGGACTATCTGTATTGGTAAAAAAGAGTTTCACACGTAAGCCAGCTTTTGACAACTCAGCCAGTCACTTGGGCACAGGAAAACACGACAGCTGGACGTAACTCTTTGAAGAGGTACGGTACAAAGAGGCGCGGTTCAGTAAACCCACGAAGTTATCAGCCACGAGAAATTCAACNAAAATATTCCCGCCATAAATGAATATCCACTTACCAAATATTAATCGTTAAATATATGGTAAGTGGGGGGACTATCTGTATTGGTAAAAAAGAGTTTCACACGTAAGCCAGCTTTTGACAACTCAGCCAGTCACTTGGGCACAGGAAAACACGACAGCTGGACGTAACTCTTTGAAGAGGTACGGTACAAAGAGGCGCGGTTCAGTAAACCCACGAAGTTATCAGCCACGAGAAATTCAACTTGATCAAAATGGGAGAGAGGAACGATCAGAATGAATCTAGACAAAGCCACGGGAAGATTCAAGGACCCACAATTGATTACTCGAACGTTATGTAACTGAACCCCTATTACCGTTAACCTTTGTAACGCCTCATTAATGTCATAATTAGTCATTAATGAGTAACCATAGCAGGAGTCGTACGTTATAAGAATCTCCTATATAAGGGAGGGGAATACAACTTGTAAAGGCATCTGATTCTCGAATACAATCAACTTCAATCTTTTATTTCAGCAATATTGTCTATTATTCATTTTGCCCATTATATTGATTATCAGTAACCCATATTCATCTTAAAAATAAGCTTTATTCAAAGGGTCTAATTCTTTGGTTAAACAATCATCACTACCTGAGCACAGCCTTAAGGCTCCTAGAAACACATCTACTGAGCTGAAACAACATATTACCCTTTCACAGGGCCATAACAACAACCACGACCATTTACACGTGCAAGCATCTCGAATTACCTTCGTAGCACCATTTCCATTCCTCAAATTCCTGATCCATAGCAAGAGCTTCGTGACGCATAAGATTGAGTAGAAATGAACATAGGCATAAGCCTCAAAGGAATCAACTCACACGATGAAGAATCAAGAAGGGAAGTACTCCTAATAGCCCTGTAGCCTCTCGAAGATAAGTACAGATGTCTCCGTACCGATCCGCAAGACTCTACTAGACTTTCTCATGACTCGTGAGACCTACGGGAAACTAGCGCTCTGATACCATGTTGTCACGACCCAAAATCCCTAAAGTTGTGATGGCGCCGGACACAAGGTCAGGCAAGCAAAACATTTATTTATTTGAAATAACTTTCCGGTTTTAACATTTACGAAAACATTTCCATTCACTTTATTACATGATAATCAAGTAAAAGTCTGTTAATTTAAAAAACAGCGATTTAAGGATTTCACTTAAGCAATTACATCCCAATACATATCCCAGAACCGGGTGTCATAAGTACATTAGCTATTTCTAAGAATTCAACAATAATTAATAGCCTGTCTGAAATACAACTGGACAAGGAAATTTAAAATGAAATAAATACAGTATGAAGGTGACTCTGTCAGCTGCGGGTCGCCTCCGGATTATGCAGCTCACCTAAGTCTCCGAGTCCTCCACATTTCTATGAAAGTACCTGTGCAATAAAATGCACAGCAAGTGTAGTATGAGTACAAAAACAATGTGTACTCAGTAAGTCGCCCGCCTAACCTCAGAGAGGTAGTGACGAGAGGTCAAATTAGACACTTACTAGGGTCCGACAATATAATATATGACATCATATGAAGAAATATAGTAGACATGTAAGGCAATTAAGCAACAAAATACATATGAGGCACAACATTCCAAGTAATTTCAAAAAGATCAGTGAATAAGTAGTTTCCCCTTCATTTTCCCCCAAATATCTGTCAAGTCCTTATCCACGAAGTTATTTAACAATCTATATCCTTAAGTCAATTTAAAAATTTAAGTCACAAGGGGTAAGTCATATGGATATATATATATATATATATATATATATATATTGTTCGTTCGGCCCGAACCAACAATAAAATTAAACTGTGCATTGCCGAGGATCGAACGGCCCATCCCATAAGTGCATTCTTTCAAAATAATCATAAAGCTTCCCCCTTTCGCGAATCATACCTGCGATTCGGGTGCTGACACGTTTATACATACTTAATATAAAGCTCCCCTCTATCGCGAATCATACCTGTGACTCGAGTGCCGACTCTCATATATAATTAACATAAAGCTTCCCTTGATCGCGAAGCATACCTGTGAATCGAGTGCTGACTCTTGTACATAATTAACATAAAGCTTCCCTCGATCGCGAATCATACCTACGACTCGAGTACTGAATCTTATACATAATTAACATAAAGCTTCCCCCGATCACGAATCATACCTGCGACTCGAGTGCTGACTCTTATACATAATTAACATAAAGCTTCCCTCGATCGCGAATCATACCTGCGACTCGAGTGCTGACACATTTCCACACATTTAAATCCATATTTTATCAAGAAAATAGTTTTCTCAGGGAAGTAGTAGAATCCTTATTAAAAGAAGCATGAAACATAGGTTTTGAAATCATTTGTTTTTGAAACTCATTTGTCAAGTTCAATGATATTCCACCATGCAACCCAGTCCAGGTACACAAATATCCACAGCGGAACTAATTCTCTTTCTATAGGGTTAACAATATGAACTCTAGCTTTCTTTTAGTCATTCAATTACGTTTTCGATCATATAAATAGTTAATATTACAGGCAGGGTTGCAGGTACACACATAAGGCATGCTAGTGGGTCCTAGGCTACTCGGACATGGCATAATAGTAGCTACGCACGGACTCCCGTCACCTCGTGCATACGTAGCCCCCAAAAATAATAACATGTACTGAATAAATTCACCTAGGGGGACGATTCCCCCTCACAAAGTTAGAAAGGAGACTTACCATGCTCCGAAATTCCAACGTCGGCTTCCAAGCCCTTCCGATGACTCTAACGGACACATAACGCTCCGAAACTACCACATAAATGACAAAGCAATGAAAATTCATCCTAATACTCACAACAAGTTCAGATTATATACTTTCCCAACCCCGCTCGGAGAAATGACAAAAATGCCCTCAGGCCCACGTGCCTGGAATTCGAAATTTCTCGAAGATACATTCTACCCATAGCCTTAATAACTCAAATATATAATTTACTCAATTATTCATGCTCAATTCGTGGCTAAAATCCAAATTTACATTTTCTAGTTTTTTCTTCAAGAAACCCAATTTCCTACCAACTTCCATGCCTAATCCATGCATACAATATTTTATTTAACTTACAAATGAGATGAATTTACTTACCTTAACAATGCATGAAGGAATCCTCTATTGAAGCCTCCCCAAAATTTCCTAAGCCATGAGAAAAATGAAGACAATGAACCAAATTTCTTATTTTAAAACATTCTGCCCAGGTCGATTTCCGCACCTGCAGTCCTTCCTCGGTACCTGAGATCCCGCAGGTGCGACCAAATCTCCCGCACCTACGATTTTCCTCAACTTCAGCCCAAATCGCACCTGCGCCCCATTGTCCACACCCGCAGCTTAGCAGGTGCGGAATATCCATCGCACCTGTGGTCCCCAGCCAAGCCTGCCCACTCTCGCACCTGCGGCGCCCAAGCCACACCTGCGGTCAAAGCCTCGCAGGTGCGGTTACACCAGGTAATAGTAGCTTCAGCCCTTTTCCAACTTCAACTTTGATCCGTTAACCACCCGGAATCCACCCGAGGCCCCCGGGACCCCGTCCAATTATACCAACCTACCCCAAAACATGACACGGACTTGCTCGAGCCCTCAAATGACATCAAACGACGCCGAAATCACAAATCGCCCTCAAATCTAATTCTTTAAGAACTTAGAATTTCAAACTTCTACATCCGACGTCGAAACCTATCAAATCACGTCCGATTGACCTCATATTTTGTGCACAAGTCATATTCAACATTACAGACCTGCTCCAACTTCCAGAACTTCCACTTCCAACCGGATTTCCCAAAAACCTTCAAATTTCTATCTTTAGCCAAATGACTCCAAAATGACCTACGGACATCCAAATTCACTTCCGATCGCGCTCCCAATTCCAGAATCACCATACGGAGCTATTCCCAGTCTCGGAATCCCAAACGAACATCAAACTCACTGATATGCACTTCATCCCCAAATTTATGAAATCCTTCTAAAATGCTAACTTCCATAATATACGCCGAAACGCCTCCGGTTATCCAAAACCCGATCCGGACCTACACCCAAGCCCGTAATCATCATAGGAACCTGCTGAAACCTTCAAATCCTAATTCGGAGATCGTTTACTCAAAATTCCAATCTTAGTTGATTTCTCCAACTTAAGGCTTCTGAAATGAGAACTTTTCTTTCCAAATCAATTCTAAACTTCCTGGAATTCAATTCTGACCACGCCCACGGGTCATAATACCTGAAACGGAGCTGCTCATGACTTCAACCTGCTGAATGACACGCTAGAACTCAAAACGACCGGTCGGATCGTTACACCAGTTGTACCTGTGATCTTGTCTATGATGTTAGATTGCTAATATAATCGAAATTGTAATTTAATGACTAAGGAAGATTGGAGTTTATTTTCTAAATCATCTAAAAAGAGAATTTATTTCCTTCGCGGGCAATTTGTTTTCCGAATAAGGTTGTGTTATTAAACGTTATATAAAACTCGGCAAGTGAATTTAAAAAAAAAAAGGTTTAAAATACTATTTTTTGTTTTTTAAAAGAGAAATCAGTCATTACTTGAGTATTTGTGTTCCCGACGTATTCGGGGTGGATTGTTTATTGTGCATGTCTGCATGTGACCGCTTTGTAATTTACATTCCGCGAGCGGGGTGTTATTTCCTCTACTCTCATGGGAGCGGGCCGTACGCCAAGGCAGGTTTAGAATTCACTTTTGGTACGGGCCGTTCGATCCTCGGTAGTGCATAGATATGATAGTTATATTGAGAGGTGCACTTATGGGATGGGTCGTTCGATCCTCGACAGTGTATAAAGAAGATTATTATATTGAGAGATGCAATTTTGTTACGGGCCGTTCGATCCTCGATAGTGCATAGAGAGGTTGAGAGATGCACTTTTGGTACGGGCCGTTCGATCCTCGATAGTGCATAGAGAGGTTGAGAGATGCACTTTTGGTACGGGCCGTTCGATCCTCGACAGTGCATAAATGTGATTACTTTGTGGGGAGGTGCACTTTTGGTTACGGGCTGTTCGATCTTCGGCAGTGCACGGGCATGACTATCTTATGACTCCGACCGGTCGTCTTACCTTTGTGTGCGCATGACTATTTGGTACTATTCTATTGGTATTGGCTTGATATGTATTTGGGAAAAAGGAAAGTGTACATTGTTGTTTATTCTCAGTGGTTACCTGGATTTCTATATTTGATACGTACTCGCTGCTCACTGTCTTACATGTCTACTGTATTTCATCATATTCTGTCATATATTATATTGTCGGACCCTAGTAAGTATCTAATTTGACCTCTCATCACTACCTCTCTGAGGTTAGGTGGGCGGCTTACTGAGTACACGTTATTTTTGTACTCATGCTACACTTGTTGTGCATTCTTATTGCGCACGTACTTTCATAGAAATGTGGAGGATTCAGAGACTTAGGCGAGCTGCATCATCTGGAGGCGATCCGCAGATGACAGAGTCTCCTTCGTACTGTATCTCTTTCAGTTTATATTTCCTTGTCCAGTTGTATTTCGGACAGGCTTTGTAATGATTGTATAAATTCTTAGAAATTGCTCATGCACTTGCGACACCGAGTTCTGGGATATGTGTTGGGATATAATTGCTTAAGTGAAATCTTTAAACCATTGTTTTAACTAACAGACTTTTATTTGGCTATTTTGTAATGAAGTGAAAGGAAGTGTTTCCATAAATGTTTTAAACCGGAAAGTTATTTCAACTAATTAATGATTTGTCTTGCCTGACATTGATGTCAAACGCCATCACGACCTTAGGAATTTCAGGTCGTGACAGTTTAGGTTGTATTTGGGCTGGTCAAGATAAACTGACTCATTAAATGAGTCATTGTCCAATTCTGCCCAAAGTTCACTTGGGTTAAGATAGGTTGGGTCAAAATAGGCTAAACAATTGTTGTAACTCAACTCGCCCATATTAACCCAAATCTTTGCAATAACCTCAACTTTTAAATAAACATTATAAAATAGGGATTTTTACCTAGCTATATTATAATAGAAACCTATTTACTACTTTTATTTCGGTTTCTTATTAATTACTTTGTATATCTATATTTACAAGTTATATACAAAACCTTAAAAAAGAAATTTTTTTTAAGATCCCTTAATTTTAGCCCATTTCCAAAAACTCTCCCCAACATTTAAGATTCTGTTTCTTTTTTTTTTTTTTCTCTTTCTTAATAATCCCCCAAAATCTCTCTTTTATTTTTATATACCCCCCCCCCCCCTTCTAAATTTCCGATTCATTTCCTTTTTCAAAGATTTTCCCACCCGATTTCTCTCTTTCTTAAATCTTACTAATCACCCAAAATCTATATTTCTTATTCATACAATGAAGACGAAATTCGGAATATTTCTCTAATCAAGATGTTGTTAAGATTTGAATCTAGTTTTCTTTCTTTCTAAAATCTTTATTGTATGTGACTTGTATATGATACATCAGTACCCAAAAGAATACTCGATACAATACTAATACAATTATAATACGATTATATTATATTTTTAGTGTAGAGTTGTGATTGAAACTTGAAAAAGATGAAGATCATAATTGTATCACAATATTTCATAAATGTATCGCGATTGTATTATAATTATATATGTATCATAATTGTTGCAGGAATTGTATTACAAATGTATGATAATTATATATTTATTGTATATTATTACGAGAAGTTGTTAGTCCATGAAGAATTTTATAGTTTGTAACACAAATATATGATAATTGTATATTAATTTATTAGTATCGTATCATGTATTATTTGGGGTATTAATGTATCAAATACATGTTAGATGCAATTGTGATACAAGTATGATACAATTATGTTTTATGATTGATGTCTGATACAATTCAAATACAATTATGATACAGTTATCAAACAATTTCTGAATATTTTCTCATTTTTTATTAATATAAAGTTGTCAGCAATTGTGGGAAGATGAGAAGATGATTGGCGTAAATTATGGAATTTTGATGTAATAAAAAAGGAGAGAGAAGAGGAAAGGGGAAAACAAAAGAAAAATATGTAATTGAATCCCTTAACTGAAGGCACTAATAATGAGGCGATAGTCTTTTAAAGAGAAATATATACAATCTGTACGAAAAACCTAGTTACTTATTAAAAACTACAAAACATAGAGAATATAAGTAAATAAGTTTCTAATATAATATAGCTAGGTAAAAATCCCTATAAAATATTCTCACATATATAACAATAATTTTTATTTTTATTTCTCGTAATATCATTCAGGAATGGTTTATGATGATGATTTTTTTTTCTTTTTTTCCTGTTGATTCTTGTCTTATGTTTTGGAATAAATGTCAATTCATGCCTAATAGTGAAAGTCGAAAATGTCACGACCCAAAATCTCACACGGGTTGTGATGGCGCCCAACACCGGGGTCAGGCAAGGCAACAATTGTTTATTAGTGAGGTTTTTTTTTCTTATTAACATACCAACCCCACATTTTTCCCAAGGTTTTAAACTTAGTTCATTTGAATAAAAGCGGAAGCATTAGCCAATTTAAATACATACAGCAAAAATGATCATGATCAAATATATATATATATAGTCCAAAATAGAATCTACTAAGTGTGTACTAGGAACTAGTGTCACAAGTCAATAGGTGACTAGTAGAATATACAAAAGATGATACAAGAGGTGCTGCTGTCTTAAAAGATATAGACAGAAATAAACAAAAGGTAACTCCATAGCACAACTGGGAATCGCCAAGGGAGGCAGCTCACCGTGGAGTCAGGTCCGGAATATGTCAAGCTCCGGTCGGATAACCAGAAACACCAGCCCCAGAACCTGTACAGTTAAGTACAGAAGTGCAGCATGAGTACATAAATATATATATATATATGTACCTAGTGAGTATCCCGCCTAACCTCGAAGAGGTAGTGACGAGAGGTCGACATGACACTCACTAAGGTTCAACAGTATAATTTGACAGAATGTAATAAAAACAGTAGGCATGTAAAGCAGTGAAGCAACAAGTGTATATGTAAGATACTGAAATCCAGGGAGAATACTGAGGATGAATAAAACAATTTCCACTTCACCTTTTTCCCAAATATCTGTCAAATCAATTTCATGAAATTTAATAACAAATAAATCATACGCATGCAGGGTAAGGACATCCGGCCGAAGTCATAGGGTAGTCACGCTCGTGCACTGCCGAAGGATCGATCGGCCCATCCCAAAAGTGCACCTCTCAACCTCTCTATGCACTGCCAAAGGATCGATCAGCCCATCCCAAAAGTGCATCTCTCAACCTCTCTACGCACTGCCGAAGGATTGATCGGCCCGTCTCAAAAGTGCGTCTCTCAATCTCTCTATGCATTGCTGAGGGATCGACCGGCCCGTCCCAAAAGTGCATCTCTCAATCTCTCTGCGCACTGCCGAAGGATCGATCGGCCCATCCCAAAAGTACGTCTCTCATAAGAGTGGAGGGAAATCACATTCCGCTCACGGAATAAAAATTGCAAGGCGGTCACATGCATATACATTATTCCTTTCTTAAAAGAGAATACCTTTCCATGATCAATTTCTTACAAGTTTTCTCAAATTTCATAACTTTGGGGATGTAAGCAATATGAAATGTAAATTCAGCACGCATAAAGTTCATATCAAGGAAAAACACAAGGCATGATGTGGGCCTAACTACCCGGACATAATAGTAATAGTCTCTACGTACGGATTCTCGTTATTTTGTACGTACGTAGCCCCCCACAAATTATTACATATAGTATTTAAATCACCTAGGGGGACAATTCCCCATTACAAGGTTATAAAGGAGACTCACCTCGTCTCGAATCTACCCCTCGGACCAAGGATGCGCCCGAATCTCCGAACTCTACACCCGAGGACTCGCAACCAGCCAAATACGGTACAATGACATCAATGCATGCTCAAAATATGGAATTTATCCTAATTTTTCCATAATTCAACATTCTTGAGAAATCCTCAAAATCCAACCCCGGGCCCGCACACTCGGATTTCAATAATTCTCGAAGGGAACACTCACCCAAAGCCTAAGGATCATTAATATACGATTCTTACTTGATTTCATATCAAATTCACAGGAAAATTCTCAAATTATCACAAGTTCTAGGTTACTACCCAAATTCTTGATTTTGCACTAATTTATGCAGTTAATTAAGCTAGGAATCCATGCATGAAGCTAATTTTTGAGTAAAATTTACTTACCTCAGAAGACCAGGTCGTTAGCCCCTTAACAATGGAGGAAATCGCCCAAGGAAGAAGAAGGAAAATGAGAAAATGGGTTTAAAACCCGTGTATAAAAACACACTGTCTGGATAGTGTTTTCGCACCTGCGGCTCGAGGACCGCACCTGTGAGAAAAATCTCGCAGCTGCGGAAATTGACTGGGGAGCCTGGGCCCGCACCTGCGGAGTGGAGACCGCACCTGCGGCTCCGCTCCTGTGGAATATTGTCCGCACCTGCGATAATTGGCCAGGCCACTAAGGAATCGCACCTGTGATGCTGGGGGCCACAGGAGCGGTCCCGCACCTGCGACTAGGCAACTGCACCTGCGGTCACACCAGAACAGGTGCACCAGCAACTATGTTTTGCTGGTTTTTAGCCCCGTTAGGTGCCCGAGAGGCCCCTGGGCCTACCCGAGCCCTAGTCCCAATATACCAACGAGTCCCAAATCATAATACGGACTCGCTCGAGCCTTCGGAACACCAAAAATAATTCTAAAACTCAAAATCACACCCCCAAACTCCAAGAACCAAACTTAGGAACTTTAAGTTTTCTAGACTTCGCTAACAACGTCCAGAACCGACCTATACAACTCGGAATGACACCAAATTTTGCAGGCAAGTCATAATTAACATAACGAGACTATTCCTGGTCTTGGAATTCCGTTCGGACCTCGATAACACAAAAACACGTCCCAAATCAAAATATGAACTTAAGGAACTTCTTATTTCAATATTGGGTGCCGAAATGCCCCCGAGTCATCAGAAACCCATTCCGAACATACGCCCAAGTCCGAAATCATCACACAAAGCTAACAAAACCGACGAAACTTGATTCCGAGGTCGTTTACCCAAAATGTTGGCCGAAGTTAAACTTGGACTTAAAGGCCAACCTTAAGGAACCAATTGTTCCTATTGCACTCTAAACACCTCCGAATCTCGGACCATCAGTCCCTGCAAGTCATAAATTATAAAATGCCGCTATGGGAAGTATCATTTAGGGGAATGGGGTCCGATAATGCAAAACGACCAGTCAGGTCGTTACAGAAAAATAGTAAACGTAGTAAATCATGGGCTGATTTGAGCTACAAAAAATAAATGGGTTTAGTTGGATGGTACCCAACTTATCCCATCACTAAAGTATCTCATGCCCAACCCACTAAAACCTGACGGTTGGACGAGTCAAATAGGTTTGAGCCACTTTTGCCACCCCTAGTGTACTCCTAACCGTTTTCCATTATTCTACAGCAATTGTGCATAGGGATAGCAACTGGGGAAGGGCGGGGATACTATTAATGGGGTGAGGCAGGGGAAAATTGAAATGGGGTGAGGCAGGGCAGGGCAAGGCAGGGCAGGGCAGGGCACGGCAGGGCAGGGCAGGGCAAAATGTTATTTTAAAAAAAAAAAATAGGTTAGGGCATGACAGGGCAAGGTCCGAATTAATAGATGGATCAGGTAACATAACAGTGACCCGCGTATTTTATCATTTTTTTCCAATTGGAAGACGTGAGATGGAAATCCGACAATCCCTCTTTGAATCCCTAATCTCTATAACATTTCACATTTCAACTTTCAACTTGAAAGCGTTGTCGCCACTCGCCAGAGGAGGTTGTCCATGTTTTCAAATTGAAACCTCGCCCACATTTCAGTTTCAAGACCTCGCCCATCGCCATTTTTTGGTTTAAGTTTGCTTGACTTTACTTATTCCAATCGTTCCCTCAATCACATCCTTCTTCTTCGCTGCCGTCACTGCATATTTGAATTCCTCGCCGAACTTCATTGAAGTTTTCCTCGGTGGTTTCGTCTGCTGCAAGATTTTATGATTGATTAAGTAAAAGAGCAGATTCCCAATTTCCTATTTTGTTTTTGTTTTTCAAATAGTACTCTGCACCACTGTAAAATAGATGGACAGAAGCTTCTGCTTCTGGCTTATTTATAGAGCATAATTAAGCTTAACTTTTGTGTATGGTTGGATATTGGAAGTAGATTTCTCATTGCAAAGAGCTTAACTTCTTTTTGAATTTTAATATTGATCTCTCGTAATTTTTACTCACTTCAGACCATTAAATCACGCTTGGGTGCATAAATATTACTCCTATATGTAAACATTGTTTCTTCTCTTCTTAAGGAATATTACAGTAGTATGTATGGCTAATTATATGAATATTTGTAATAGGTAATCATGATATCTCAAAATAAAGAGAATCGTCTAGCTTCTTCTTCTAATGCTATTTCCATAGACGACGAGAGTCAAAGACCTTTACAATCTGATGAAGTTGCTGAAATGGAAAAAAAGAGATATTCCCGAGCATGGAATAATTTCGAGCTGGTGAAGTTTAATGATGTTCCATATGGTGTTTGTAAGTATTGCGATCGCCGTTATAAAAATGCTAGAAATTATGGTACAAAATCTATGTTAGATATCATACCTAAGTGTCCTAAAAGTCCAAGAGATTTACAAAATGAGGGTGATATTGGGGATGGTTATCTTGATCAAGATGTTTCAGGTAAACAACTTGCACATGCCATTATTTTACACGAGTATCCACTCTCTATAGTTGATCATGTGGGATTTAGGAACTTTGTTGCGAGTCTCCAGCCTATGTTTAAGATGGTTTCTAGAAATACAATCAAGAATGACATAACAAAATTTTTTTGACAATTTTAAATCGCAAGCTTCTTAGTTGTTGGAGAAAGTCACGAGTAGAATTGCAATAACAACTGATATGTGGACTTCCAATAGTAAAAAAAATGATTCATGGCTATTACTGGTCATTTCATTGATTATTCATGGAGGCTACAAAGTCATATTCTGAGATTTGCTTATGTCCCTGCTCCACATGATAAATATGCCTTGTGTGGTGCTTTGGTTAATTGTTTGTTTGAGTGGAATCTTGAACGAAAAATATCAACTATCACAGTTGATAATGCCAGCACAAACAATGCTATGATTAAAACCTTATTGGATGAGAAACTTAATAAAAAATATTTGTTGTTGAGTGGACGAGTATTTCATGTGCGTTGTGCTGCACATATTTTAAATTTGATTGTCCAAGAAGGGTTAAAGGTGATAGGAGATAGTATTAGCAAAGTGCATGATAGTGTCTTGTATTGGATTGGATCAGCTGGAAGAATTTAGAGGTTTGAAGAAGCCGCACGTTTGGTTCACTGTTCTTGTAATAAAAAGTTGGAGTACGATTGTCCTACTCGGCGGAACTCAACATATTTAATGTTGAGAACAACTATAGAATACAAAGAGGTTTTTACCAAGTTGAGTCTAACTGACACAAATTATCACTCGTATCCAACTGAAGAGTAATGGAGTAATGCAGAAGATGTTTCTGATAAGCTCAAACTTTTTTATCATATCACTGAACAGTTTTCAGAAACTCAATATCCAACTTCTAGTCAATACTTTACAAAATTTTGTGGAATTAAGCTAGAATTGGAAGCTTGGGTGAATGAATTTAATCCTGTAATTAGCACTATGGCATATGCGATGTTGTTGAAATTTAAAAAATATTGGGATGATGTGCATATTTTGATGGGAGTAGCTGCAATATTTGATCCACGGTACAAGATGAGGTTGGTAGAGTTCTTTCTTCCACTAATTTATGGTGAAGAAGATTCAACTAAAATTCAAGAAGTTCGATCCAATTGTTATGATCTCTTTCAAGATTATAACAGTAAATTATCTGCTCCACATGATTCATTAGCATCTAGTTCTAGTGAAGTCACTAGTTTTACTCAGGGTGATCGATTTTCGAGTTTTGATAGATTGGTAGCTTAAACTGGAGCTATCGTGGAGAAAAGATCAGAGTTGGATATGTACTTAGAAGAAGACCTACTACCTCGAACCCCTTCATTTGACAATTTGAGTTGGTGGAAGACAAATGGATTGAAATTTCCTACATTGCAAAAAATGGCTCGTGATCTCTTAGCCATTCCCGTGTCTACTGTTGCTTCAGAATTGGTATTTAGCACTAGTGGGAGGTTTATTAGCCCTCATCGGAGTAGACTCCACCCCACTACTTTAGAAGCTTTAATGTTTGCTCGCACGTGGTTATGGAATGACTTAAATGGTAAGTAATTTTCTCATTATTGTCTTAATAGGTATTCAATTGTTTAATACTATATTGATACATTTATCTATGTATTTTTCCTTTTAGGTTTGACTTCAACGGTTGATCAAGTTTCATGTCCAACATTGCTTGATGAAGAGGACAAGCCGGATTCAAGTGGTTTATCGCAACTATGAGATCTTTGACATGCTTACATCCCTTTTGTTTCTCTCAATTTTGGATTGCCATATAGCTAGTATTTAATATTTACTGTTCTTGCTTTGAATTTGAAATTGGTCTTTTGGTTATGTTTGGTCTGAGTCTAAGTAAGTATTCTGGATTTAAGTTAAATTTAACTAGTGTTTTGTAATTGTTAGTAAGGGAGGTTTATGTTTGATCCTAAACGGGAAGTATTTGTTAGTCTTCAACAAGCGTACTCATAAAAATAATTTACAATGTATCTTAAGAAATTTTTTACATTTGGATAAATGTCAGGATGAAGAAAGAAAAAGATTTACAACTTGATACTTACAAAATCAAAAGAGGGTCGGAACAAGATCACGATGATCACCACTGTTCGTAAAGCAAAACAAAGTAAAATAGAGAAAGAAAGCGAGCTACTTGTATGTACTATTGATTTTATTGTAGAAATATGCACCTTATTTTAGAAGTTTTTATCTTAAAAAGTTACTCCTATCTGTTGATTAAACCACCTTCACTGATAAGTATATCACAAAAACAGTAGCAAAGGAACTTCAATGCCAAGCAATAATTAGACATGCAACAAGAGTAGACAGACATACATCATGGTCATTTAATTAGTGAAAAGAAAATGATGTTCTTAATTAACCAGAGCTGTAACGATCCGACCGGTCGTGTTGAGCTCTATCGCATCGTTCAACGGTTTAAGGCCGTGAACAACTTCGTCTCAAGTATTATGACCTGTGGGTGTGATCGGAATTGAATTTCGGGAAGTTTAGAGTTGATTTGGAAAGAAAATTCTCAATTCGGAAGCCATAAGTTGGAAGAATCAACTAAGATTAGAATTTTGAGTGAACGACCTCCGAATCAGGATTTGAAGTTTCTTGCAGGTTCGTATGATGATTTTGTACTTGGGCGTATGTCCAGATCGGGTTTTGGATAATCCGGGAGCATTTTGGCTTATATTATGGAAGATAGCATTTTAGAAGAATTTCATAAATATGGGCTGTAAGGCATTTCAGTGTGACTGATGCCCGTTTAAAATTCTGAGCCTGGAAATAGCTCCGTATAGTGATTCTGGAGTTGGGAGCGCGATCGGAAGTGAATTTGGATGTCCGTAGGTCATTTTCAAGTCATTTGGCTAAAGTGTAATAACCGAATTTTTTGAGACATTCTTATTAGTATGAAAATTTATTAAATACGTAGTGAACCTAATAAACTATTACACATATTAAGTGGAATAATAAAATAACTAAGGTAATAAATAATGTGAAGAAATGGGCTAGACCCACACATGGCCCACGTCCAAAAACCTAAGATGTAGGGAAAAGGAGTAAATTAGGTCTTATAAATTAAGAGAGACGAAAAAAAACAAAAAAAAAAAGGATCAAAAGGCTAACCTAACCAAAAGAGAGAATAAGGTAGGCATATTTTCATATAAACATAGTGCACTACTGTTTTATATACATATTTGATTTACATCATGATAATAATTATAACAATGGTTATGGGAAGACATAGTGATTAAGTGACAAGTGGAGTTAGGCTAAAAGTTTGAATTTCAAGAAAAAGTAAACTGATGTGGAAAATAAAGAATTTTGTATACTAGAATTTGTTTCTGCCTCTTGAATCAAGAGATAAAGCCTAATATTTGAAGTAACAATGATAATGATTAGGCACATAGTAATTAAATGACAATGATCAGATTGAGCAAGTTAGAGAAGGTTTGGTACAAGTTATGACAGAATAATGAAGCCACCCCTTCGACTTTTACCGCTGGTTACTTTGAGACTAATTGTATATTCGGGCTCGTGGGCGAATGGGTAAACGTAATTTGGTCCGAACCCCAAGTTTAGACCAAGCAAGTCTGGGGTCGGGTTTTCACTTTTTTTGAGAAAACTTAGGAAAAATTATATTTTTCAATAAAGTTAGTTCCTTTAGCATTAGTTAATGATATTAAGTTAATTGTGATTAGATTCGAGCAAGTTAGAGGTGAATTCAAAAGGAAAAGCAATAATTGAGCAGTGAGTGACCTGCGAATTGAGGTAAGTGTTTGGTCTAACTTTGGCTTGAGGGAGTAGGACTCCCCACTTGTTTGCTATGTGAAATGCATGGGCGTGGTGTATAGGTGTGGTGACGAGTATCTATGCACCACTCAAATTGTCTGTTAAACATGATCCTTTCCCGTTCCCCACTTATTTGATCATTGTCATAACTGTTATATGTTTATTATTGTTTCTATGACTATTTGGCCTGATTGAATTGCTGTTAGTTATTGTTGTGACTATTTGGAAAGAGTATTGGTTGCTTGAGTTGGTTTCCTGGTGATATAAACATGATTGAGAGGTTTGGTATTATTTTTATGAATTAAAGGTATTTATATTTGATATTCCTGTTGGTTTCATGATTGAGAGGTTATTGATGAAGTTATGAGAATAATGCAGTTTATTACTTATAATTGTTGCGACACAAGTATTGTGAAAGGCTTGACCTGAATTTGTGAAATCTTAAACAAATTGATATGATATGTCTGGTGGGAGCGGGTTGCACGCCGCGACAAGGAGTGATAAGGGTGGACAGGTGCGATCGGGTTGCATGCCGGAACAGGAGTAATAAGGGTGATATTTTAGGGAGGAGCAATAAGGAAGGACAGGTGGGAGCGGGTTGGACGCCGCAACAAGGAGCGATAAGGAAGGACATTTATATTTTTAATGATTTTCAAAGGAAATAAAGATTTGAAAAGCTAAATGTTTATTTTTACTGTTTTATTTTTTTGAAAAATTAAGATTTCAAACTTTCTATTTTATATTACTATTTTCATATTTTGGCACTATTTTTATTTAAAGTTAAAGTTTGGAAATTTTTTTTTTGTTGCGGTACTTAATTATCTGTTTAGAATTCTTTCTTGCTTTATATTTATTGTCTCAGTTATATTTTTCTTGCTCGTGTAGAATTGTTTTATTGCGTTATTGTATATATTATTGTCACATGTTATATGTTGTTAATGCCCCGCCGTAGCCTCGTCACTACTTCGTCGAGGTTTGGCTCGGCACTTACTCAGTATATGGGGTCGGTTGTACTGATACTACACTCTGCACTCTTTTTTGCAGATCCAGGTACCGACCAATATTAGAGATATTTAGAGTGGCTATTCGTTTATTTGGAGACACGAGGTATATCTGCCGGCGTTCGCAGATCCCGAGAGTCTTCTCCTATTTTTACATGCACTGTTTTATATCATCCAAAACAGTTACACTATTCCTTTCAGCCATTATTTGTAGTATTCTTTAGTAGTTCGTGGATTGTGACACCAGATCCTAGGGTAGTCTTAGAGTTATTTATATAATTAGTTTGTGGTTCGTTTCATTTAATTGGTTATTATTATTATTATTTTTTAATGTTGTTGTGAATTATTTTAATTAAGTTCATTTTAAAGCTATTTATTTATGCTGAAGTGAATAATCAAGGAAAATTAGTTAATCGACTTCTAACATTGGCTTTCCTAGCAAGTGTGGTGTTAGGCGCCGTCAAAATCACTAAGGTTGGGAATTTGGGTCGTGAAAAGTTGGTATCAGAGCACTAGGCTGCTTAGGTCTCACAATTCACAAACAAGCTTAGTAGAGTCTGAAGGATTGGTACGAAGACGTCTGTACTTATCTTTAAGAGGTTGTTGAGTTAGGAAACAACTCTTTTTTCTACTCTATCGTGCGATTCTTTTATCCCAAATACTGATTAGATTCTTCTATTCTCTCGAAGATGGCGAGAACATCTGCTTTATCTTCCGCTGACCAGCATTCCGGTCCTCCAGCCGCAGCAGCTCCTACTAAGGGCAGAGGCCGAGGCCGCGCCAGAGGCCGAGGCAGGGGCAGGGGCAGGACTCAGCTCGTTGCTCAGGCAGCAGCCCTAGCTGCGGAACCTCAGATTGAGATTGATGAGGGGGTTCCGGCTCAGACTGTTCCAGTGGGGCCAGCTCAGGTTCCCGAGGGGTTTATTGACACCCCGGTCCTTCAAGATGCTTTGGTTCGTTTAGTGGGCTTGATGGAGAGTGTGTCCCAGACGGGCACATTCCTTGTTGCAACAGCCGTATCTCAGGGTGGAGGCGGGATCCAGACTCCTGCCACCCACACTCCAGTTCAGACCACTGTCCAGGCTTGATTGCGTAATATGGGTATTCTGGAGACCAATGAGGTCGATTTTGCGACTTTTCAGATGACTGGTTCCGCCAAGAAATGGTGGAGGGACTATTTTCTGACTAAGCCAGTTGGATCACCTGCTCTGACTTGGGATCACTTCTCTCATCTCTTTTTGGAGAAGTTCTTACATGTCACTACTCGAGAGGATAAGCGTCGTCAGTTTGAGCGACTCCAGCAGGTAACATGACTGTGACTCAGTATGAGACTCGTTTTGTGGATCTGGCTAGACATGCTATTCTTATATTGCCCGCAGAGAGGGAGAGGGTCAGACGGTTTATTGATGGCCTTGCTCAACCCATTAGGTTGCAGATGGCCAAGGAAATAGGGTCCGAGATTTCTCTTCAGGATGCAGCTAATATAGCTAGGAGGGTTGAGTCAGTTCTTGGGATGGGAGGTCAGGGGTCAGACAAAGGACCTCGCCATTCCGGTAGATTCAGCGGTGCCTCATCCGAGGCGGAGATACTCGGGGTAGAGGCCAATCTTCCATGCCATTTCATTCAGCACTTCATACGTCCCATGGTGCTCCAGGAGGTCGCGACTCTTACTTGCCTTATCCTGATCAGTCAGCCCCGATTAGAGCACCTCCTCTCCAGAGTTATTATCGTGGTCAGCCGGTTCGGCAGGGTCAGCATCAGTCTCAGGATGGTTGTTATGAGTGTGGTGAGTATGGACACATTCGGAGATCTTGTCCGAAATTTTTAGGTAATCAGCCGCAGTATCAGAATTCTCGTGCCATAGTTCCGGCACCAGCTGCAGCACCACCTGCCCAGCCAGCCAGGGGTAGGGGTCAGGTAGTCAGAGGTAGAGGTCAAAATGTTAGAGGTGGAGGTCAGTATGCTAGAGGTGGAGGCCATCCTGCTAGAGGTGGTGGCCATCCTGTTAGAGGTGGAGGACCATATGCCAGGGGTCCTCCTGGTGACACAGTCCAAGGTGGTGGAGCCCATCCCCGACTATATGCATTTCCATCCAGGCCTAAGGCAGAGTTCTCCGATGTTGTTATTACAGGTATTATCTCAGTTTGTGATAGAGCTTCTTCAGTTTTGTTTGATCCAGGGTCTACTTACTCGTATGTTTCATCCTATTTTGCCTTGTAATTGAATGTACCCCGTAATTCCTTGAGTGTTCATGTTTCTGAGTCTACACTAGTGGGGGATGGTATCGTGGTAGATCGAGTATATCGTTCGTGCGTGGTAGTCATTGAAGGTCTTGAAACTAGTGTTGATCTTTTACGTCTAGACATGGTTGACTTTGATATTATATTGGGCATGGATTGGTTGTCGCCCTATTATGCCATCTTAGACTATCACGCCAAGACAGTTACCTTAGCATTATCAGGGTTGCCTCGATTAGAATGGAAAGGGATCCCTGGTCATTCTCCCAGCCGGGTAATTTCATATGTCAAGGCTCGCCGCATGGTGGAGAAATGGTGTTTGGCTTATTTGGCGGTAGATTCAGCGGTGCTCATCCGGGGCAGAGATACTCGGGGTAGAGGCCAATCTTCCATGCCATTTAATTCAGCACTTCATACGTCCCATGGTGCTTTAGGAGGTCGTGGCTCTTACTTGCTTATCCTGATCAGTCAGCCCCGATCAGAGCACCTCCTATCCAGAGTTATTATCGTGGTCAGCCGGTTCGGCAGGGTCATCATCAGTATCAGGATGATTGTTATGACTGTGGTGAGTATGGACACATTCGGAGATCTTGTCCGAAATTTTTGGGTAATCAGCCGCAGTATCAGAATTCTCGTGCCATAGTTCCGGCACCAGCTGCAGCACCACCTGCCCAGTTAGCCAGGGGTAGTGATCAGGTAGTCAGAGGTAGAGGTCAGAATGTTAGAGGTGGAGGTCAGCATGCTAGAGGTGAAGGCCAACCTGCTAGAGGTGGTGGCCAGCCTGTTAGAGGTTGAGGACCATATGCCAGGGGTCCTCCTGGTGACGCAGTTCAGAGTGGTGGGGCCCATCCCCGACTATATGCATTTCCATCCAGGCCTAAGGCAGAGTCCTCCGATGCTGTTATTACAGGTATTATCTCAGTTTGTGATAGAGCTGCTTCAGTTTTGTTTGATCCGGGGTCTACTTACTCGTATGTTTCATCCTATTTTTCCTTGTAATTGAATGTACCCCGTAATTCCTTGAGTGTTCATGTTTCTGTGTCTACACCAGTGGGGGATGCTATAGTGGTAGATCGAGTATATCGTTCGTGCGTGGTAGTCATTGAAGGTCTTGAAACTAGTGTTGATCTTTTAGTTCTAGAAAGGGTTGACTTTGATATTATATTGGGCATGGATTGGTTGTCGCCCTATTATGCCATCTTAGAATATCACGCCAAGACAGTTACCTTAGCCTTATCGGGGTTGCCTCGATTAGAATGGAAAGGGATCCCTGGTCATTCTCCCAGCCGGGTAATTTCATATGTCAAGGCTCGCCGCATGGTGGAGAAAGGGTGTTTGGCTTATTTGGCGGTAGATTCAGCGGTGCCTCATCCGGGGCGGAGATACTAGGGGTAGAGGCCAATCTTCCATGCCATTTAATTCAGCACTTCATACGTCCCATGGTGCTTCAGGAGGTCGTGGCTCTTACTTGCCTTATCCTGATCAGTCAGCCCCGATTAGAGCACCTCCTCTCCAGAGTTATTATCGTGGTCAGCCGGTTCGGCAGGGTCAGCATCAGTATCAGGATGATTGTTGTGAGTGTGGTGAGTATGGACACATTCGGAGATCTTGTCCGAAATTTTTGGGTAATCAGCCGCAATATTAGAATTCTCGTGCCATAGTTCCGGCACCAGCTGCAGCACCACCTGCCCAGCCAGCCAGGGGTAGGGGTCAGGTAGTCAGAGGTAGAGGTCAGAATGTTAGAGGTGGAGGACCATATGCCAGGGGTCCTCCTGGTGACGCAGTTTAGGGTGGTGGGCCCATCCCCGACTATATGCATTTCCATCCAGGCATAAGGCAGAGTCCTCCGATGCTGTTATTACAGGTATTATCTCAGTTTGTGATAGAGCTGCTTCAATTTTGTTTTAATCTGGGGTCTACTTACTCGTATGTTTCATCCTATTTTTCCTCATAATTGAATGTGGCCCGTAATTCCTTGAGTGTTCGTGTTTCTGTGTCTACACCGGTGGGGGATGCTATCGTGGTAGATCAGGTATATCGTTCGTGCGTGGTAGTCATTGAAGGTCTTGAAACTAGTGTTGATCTTTTACTTCTAGACATGGTTGACCTTGATATTATATTGGGCATGGATTGGTTGTCGCCCTATTATGCCATCTTAGACTATCACACCAAGACAGTTACCTTAGCATTATCAGGGTTGCCTCGATTAGAATGGAAATGGATCCCTGGTCATTCTCCCAGCTGGGTAATTTCATATGCCAAGGCTCTCCGCATGGTGGAGAAAGGGTGTTTGGCTTATTTATTCAGCGGTGCCTCATCCGGGGCGGAGATACTCGGGGTAGAGGCCAATATTCCATGCCATTTAATTCAGCAGTTCATACGTCCCATGGTGCTTCAGGAGGTCGCGGCTCTTACTTGCCTTATCCTGATCAGTCAGCCCAGATCAGAGCACCTCCTCTCCAGAGTTATTATCGTGGTCAGCCGGTTCGGCAGGGTCAGCATCAGTATCAGGATAATTGTTATGAGTGTGGTGAGTATGGACACATTCGAAGATCTTGTCCGAAATTTTTGGGTAATCAGCCACAGTATCAGAATTCTCGTGCCATAGTTCCGGCACCAGCTGCAGCACCACCTTCCCAGCCAGCCAGGGGTAGGGGTCAGGTAGTCAGAGGTAGAGGTCAGAATGTTAGAGGTGGAGGTCAGCATGCTAGAGGTGGAGGCCAGCCTGCTAGAGGTGGTGGCCAGCCTGTTAGAGGTGGAGGACCATATGCCAGGGGTCCTCCTGGTGACGCAGTTCAGGGTGGTGGGGCCCATCCCCGACTATATGCATTTCCATCAAGGCCTAAGGCAGAGTCCTCCGATGCTGTTATTACAGGTATTATCTCAGTTTGTGATAGAGCTGCTTCAGTTTTGTTTGATCCGAGGTCTACTTACTCGTATGTTTCATCCTATTTTGCCTCGTAATTAAATGTGCCCCGTAATTCCTTGAGTGTTCATGTTTCTGTTTCTACACCGGTGGGGGATGCTATCGTGGTAGATCGAGTATATCGTTCATGCGTGGTAGTCATTGAAGGTCTTGAAACTAGTGTTGATCTTTTACTTCTAGACATGGTTGACTTTGATATTATATTGGGCATGATTGGTTGTCACCCTATTATACCATCTTAGACTATCACGCCAAGACAGTTACCTTAGCATTACCGGGGTTGCCTCGATTAGAATGGAAAGGGACCCCTGGTCATTCTCCCAGCCGGGTAATTTCATATGCCAAGGCTCTCCGCATGGTGGAGAAAGGGTGTTTGGCTTCTTTGGCCCATATTCGTGATTCCGATGCCGAGGTTTCTTTTATAGAGTCAGCTCCTATCATGTGTGAGTTTCCTGAGGTGTTCCCTGCAGACCTGCCGGGTATGCCACCCGACAGGGATATTGATTTCTGTATTGATGTGGCTTCGGGTACTCAGCCCATTTCCATTCCTCCATATCGGATGGTCCCACCAGAGTTGAAAGAACTAAAAGAACAGTTGCAAGACTTTCTAGATAAGGGTTTCATAAGACCCAGTGTCTCTCCTTGAGGTGCACCGATTTTGTTTGTAAAGAAAAAGGATGGGTCAATGAGAATGTGCATAGACTACATGCAGCTGAATAAAGTTACTATCAAGAATAAATATCCGTTTCCAAGGATTGATGACCTATTTTATCAGCTTCAGGGTGCTAGAGTGTTTTTTAAAATTGATTTGAGGTCAGGCTATCATCAGCTGAAGATTAGGGCGTCCGATATTCCTACGACAGCCTTTCGTACGAGGTATGGGCACTATGGATTTTTGGTTACGTCTTTTGGGCTGACTAATGCTCCAGCAGCCTTAATGGACTTAATAATCGGGTTTTCAAGCCCCATATAGACTCTTTTGTGATCCTAAGAAGATAGAGGAAGTCAAGAACTGGCCCAGACCCACCACAGCCACGGAGATTAGGAGTTTCTTGGGTTTGGCCGGTTACTACCGTCGTTTTGTGGAGGGGTTTTCATCCGTAGCAGCCCCAATGACTAGATTGACTCAAAAAAGTTCCTCATTCAAATGGTCAGATGAGTGCGAGGCGAGCTTTCAGAAGCTCAAGACAGCCTTGACTTCAGCACCGGTGTTGGTGTTACCATCAGATTCAGGTTCTTTCACGGTGTATTATGATGCTTCTCGAGTTGGACTTGGAGCAGTATTGATGCAAGATGGCAGGGTGATTGCATATGCGTCTCGTCAGTTGAAACTCCATGAGAAGAATTACCCTATTCATGACTTAGAGTTGGCGGCTATTGTTCATGCTTTGAAAATTTGGAGGCATTATCTTTACGGCGTGCCGTGTGAGGTTTTATTGACCATCGCAGCCTCCAGTACTTATTCAAGTAGAAATAGCTAAATTCGAGGCAACGGAGGTGGTTAGAGTTGCTAAAAGATTATGATATCACGATATTGTATCACCGGGGGAAGGCCAATGTGGTGGTCGATGCTTTGAGTAGAAAGGCGGTGAGTATGGGCAGTCTTACGTATATCCCAGTTGGCAAGAGACCATCGGCTTCAGACATTCAGACCTTGGCTAATCAGTTCGTGAGGTTGGATATTTCCCCCCGTAGTGTTCTAGCTTGTTCTATCGCTCGGTCTTCTCTAATTGATCGTATCCGGGAGCTACAGGATGATGACCCACATTTGGCGGTCCTTAGGGACACGGTTCGGCAGGGGGATGCCAAGCAGGTTACAGTTGGAGATGATGGTGTTTTGAGTATGCAGTTTAGACTGTGTGTGCCTAATGTTGATGGCCTCCGTGAGTTGATCCTTGAGGAGGCTCACAGCTCCAAGTATTCTATTCACCCTGGTGCAACAAAAATGTACCAAGATTTGAAACAACATTATTGGTGGAGAAGGATGAAAAAGGACACTGTGGACTATGTGGCTCGTTGCTTAAATTGTCAGCAGGTAAAGTATGAGCATCAGAGACCCGGTGGTTTGCTTCAGCAGATAGATATTCCTGAGTGGAAGTGGGAGCGTATCACTATGGATTTCGTTGTTGGGCTTCGGACTCAGAGGAAATTCGATGCGGTTTGGGTTATTGTGGATAGGATGACTAAATCAACACACTTCATTCCAGTGGCTAGCACTTATACTTTAGAGCGGTTGGCTGAGTTGTATATTCGGGAGATTGTTCATATAAACATATTGTACTACGGCGACGGCGGCTATCACGATTTGGAGAAAAGAGAGAATAAGGTAGGCATATTTTCATATAAACATATTGTACTACTATTTTATATACATATTTGATTTACATCATGATAATAATTATAGCAATGGTTATGGAAAGACATAGTGATTAATTAACAAGTGAAGTTAGGCTAAAAGTTTGAATTTCAAGAAAAAGTAAACTGATGTGGAAAATAAAGAATTTTGTATACTAGAATTTGTTTCTGCCTCTTGAATCAAGAGATAAATCCTAATATTTGAAGTAACAATGATAATGATTAGGCACATAGTAATTAAATGACAATGATCAGATTGAGCAAGTTAGAGAAGGTTTGGTACAAGTCACGGCAGAATAATAAAGCCACCCCTTCGACTTTTATCGCTGGTTACTTTGATACTATTGTATATTCGAGCTCGTGGGCGAATGGGTAAATGTTATTTGGTCAGAACCCCGAGTTTAGACCAAGCAAGCCCGGGGTTGAGTTTTCACTTTTTTTGAGAAACTTAGGAAAATTATATTTTTCAATAAATTTAGTTCCTTTAGCATTAGTTAATGATATTAAGTTAATTGTGATTAGATTCGAGAAAGTTAGAGGTGAATTCAAAAGGAAAAGCAATAATTGAGCAGTGAGTGGCCTGCGAAATTGTGGTAAGTGTTTGGTCTAACTTTGGCTTGAGGGAATAGGACTCCCCACTTGTTTGCTATGTGAAATGAATGGGCGTGGTGTATATGTGTGGTGAGGAGTATCTATGCACCACCCAAATTGTCTGTTAAACATGACCCTTTCCCGTTCCTCACTTATATGATCATTGTCATAACTGTTATATGTTCATTATTGTTTCTATGACTATTTGGCCTAGTTGAATTGTTGTTAGTTATTGTTGTGACTATTTGGAAAGAGTATTGGTTGTTTGAGTTGGTTTTCTGGTGATATAAACATGATTGAGAGGTTTGGTATTGTTTGTATGAATTAAAGGTATTTATATTTGATATTCCTGTTGGTTTCATGATTGAGAGGTTATTGATGAAGTTATGAGAATAATGCAGTTTATTATTTATAATTGTTGCGACAAAAGTATTGTGAAAGGCTTGGCCTGAATTTGTGAAATCTTAAATAAATTGATATGATATGTCTAGTGGGAGCGGGTTGCACGCCGCAACAAGGAGTGATAAGGGTGGACATGTGGGATTGGGTTGCACGCCGCAACAGGAGTAATAAGGGTGATATATTTAGGGAGGAGCAATAAGGGAGGACTGGTGGGAGCGGGTTGCACGCTGCAACAAGGAGCGATAAGAGAGGACATTTATATTTTTAATGATTTTCAAAGGAAATAAAGATTTGAAAAGCTAAATGTTTATTTTTACTGTTTTGTTTTTTTTTTTAAATAAAGATTTGAAACTTTCTATTTTATATTACTATTTTCATATTTTGGAACTATTTTTATTTAAAGTTAAAGTTTGGAAATTTTATTGAGAGTTGGAAATTTGAATTTTTTTTTGTTGCGTTACTTAATTATCTGTTTAGAATTCCTTCTTGCTTTTATATTTATTGTCTCAGTTATATTTTTCTTATTCGTGTAGAATTGTTTTATTGCGTTATTGTATATATTATTGTCACATGTTATTGTTGTTAATGCCCCGCCGTAGCCTCGTCACTACTTCGTCGAGGTTAGGCTCGGCACTTACTCAGTATATGGGGTCGGTTGTACTGATACTACACTCTGCAATCTTTTGTGCAGATTCAGTTGCCGACCAGCATTAGAGATATTTAGAGTGGCTATTCGTTTATTTGGAGACACGAGGTATATCTGCCGGCGTTCGCAGATACCGAGAGTCTTCTCCTATTTTTACATGCACTGTTGTATATCATTCAGAACAGTTACACTATTCCTTTCAACCATTATTTGTAGTATTCTTTACTAGTTCGTGGATTGTGACACCAGACCCTGGGGTAGTCTTAAAGTTATTTATATAATTAGTTCGTGGTTCGTTTCATTTAATTGGTTATTATTATTATTTTATTTAATGTTGTTGTGAATTGTTTTAATTAAGTTCATTTTAAACCTATTTATTTATGCTGAAGTGAATAATCAAGGAAAATTAGTTAATCGAATTCTAACATTGGCTTGTCAAGCAAGTGTGGTGTTAGGCGCCATCACGATCACTAAGGTTGGGAATTTCGGCCCTGACATAAAGATAGAAATTTGAAGGTTTTTGAGAAATCTGACCGGAAGTGGAAATTTTGATATCGGGGTCAGAATGCGATTCCGGAAATTGGAGAAGGTCTGTAATGTCGAATATGACTTGTGTGCAAAACTTGGGGTCAATCGGACGTAATTTGGTAGGTTTTGGCATCGGATGTAGAAGTTGGAAATTTATAAGTTCATAAAGTTGAGATTTGGGTGCGATTCGTGGTTTCGATGTTGTTTGATGTGATTTGAGGCGTCGAGCATGTTCCCATTATGTTTTGGAACAGGATAGTATAATTGGACGGGGTCCCAGGGGCCTCGGATGGATTCCGTGTGGTTAACGGATCAAGTTTGAGTGTTTGAAGAAGGATGAGGTTGATGTCATCTGGTGTGACCGCACCTGCGAGGCTTGGGCCGCAGGTGCGACAATGGCGCCGCAGGTGCGAAGAGCTGGTGGTCTGGCTTGGAGCGCAGGTGCGATGATATTTCCTCACCTGCGAAGTCGCAGATGCGGGTTATGGGGCGCAGGTGCGAAGTTGTCTTGAGCTGAGGAAAGCCGCAGGTGCGGAGCTTTGGTCGCACCTGCGGAATCGCAGGTGCGAGAGTTGGGTCGCAGGTGCGAAAAATGACCTGGCCAGAATGTTTTAAAACCGAGATTTGTTGGCCATTTCTTCATTTTTCACTTGGTATGGACGATTTTGGAGGAGCTTCAAGAGAGGGTTTTCGTCAAGGATGACAAGGTAAGTAACTCCTTCATGTTTCTAAGTTAAATACAAGGTTATTACATGGAATTATACATAAAAATTGTGGAAATATTTTGAAAATATTGAACAAAACCTAGAAATGTTAATTTGGATTTTTAACCACGAATTTGAGCATGGAATTTAGTGTAAATCGTATATTTGAACTAGTAAATCTCTGGGTAGAATATATCTTCGAGAAATTTCGGATTTCGGGCACGTGGGCCCGAGGGAATTTTGGTCAATTCACTAAGCGGGGTTGGGAAATTATATAATTTGAAATTTGTTGCAAATGTTAGAGTATATTTTCATTGGTTTTTTCGTTATTTGGATAGTTTTGGGGCGTTGTTCATCTGTTAGAGTCATCGGAAGGGCTTGGAAGTCGGTTATGGAATTTCGGAGTGAGGTAAGTCTCCTTTCTAACTTTGTGAGGGGGAATTGTCCCCCTAGGTGAATTAATTAAGTTTGTGCTATTATCTTCGGGGGCTACGTACGTACGAGGTGATGGGAGTCCGTGCATAGCTACTATTATGCCATGTCCGAGTAGTCTAGGACCTACTAGCATGCCTTACGTGTTGTACCTGTGATCCTGCCTGTAATATTAAACTGCTAATATAATCAAAATCGTAATTGAATATCTAAAGAAGACTAGAGTTCATTTTCTTAATCATCTAGAAAGAGAATTGATTCCTCCGTGGATAATTGTATACCTGATAGGGTTATATTATGGAATATCATTAAACTTGGAAAATGAGTTTCAAAACAAAGATTTAAAAGCTATATTTCATGTTCCTTTAAGAAGAATTTTACCACTTTCCTGAGAAAACTGCTTGCTTGATAAAAATGCGGATTTATTATGTGAATAGTGTACATATGAGCACCTGAGTCGCAGGTATGATTCGCGAGCAGCCTAGCCTTATTATTTTTATGTATAACCGCGTCGCATGATCGATTCGCGAGCGGGGATGATAGATGCATCTATGGTTTGAGTCGTTCGACCCTCGGCAGTGCACAATTTATTATTGTTGGTCGCACCGTTCGACCCTCGGCATTGCTTGCGCATTAGTGCATATTTGCTGTGATTTTTGCCTAATTACTGGCTTGAAATTTTAAGTTGTCAACTGAAATGATAGAGATTTAAAGTTATTAAAGATTTTTGGAAGAAGTTGTTCCTTCCAGTTGATTATTTGTTATTTGATCAAATCACCCATGTTGATTAATTGTTATTAATATGAAGAAAATTTAAAGTGTTAAATGTGGAAAGAGTTGATATTATTTATTCCTGAACTTAATAAATTGCCTATGATAATCATGCTTAGTGTAACACTTGAATACACTAAATTGACCTCTAGCAAGTGTCTAATTCGACCTCTCGTCACTACCTCTCTGAGGTTAGGCGGGCGACTTACTCAGTACACATTATTTTCGTACTCATGCTACACTTGCTGTGCATTTTTATTGCACAGGTACTTTCATAGCGATGTGGAGGATTTGGAGACTTAGGCGAGCTGCATCATCCGGAGGCGATCCGCAGCTGACAGAGTCTCCCTCATACTGTATTACATTATTTTAATTTCCTTGTCCACTTGTATTTCGGACAAGCTTTTTAGAAATTATAAAATTCATAGAAATTGGTCATGTACTTGTGACACCGGGTTCTGGGATGTGTTGGGATATATTTGTTAAAATAGGACTATTTAAACCATTGTATTTACTTAACAGATTCTATTTAATTATTATGTAATAAGTGAAAGGTAATGATTTTCATAAATGCTAAAATCGGTAATTATTTCAATTAGTTAATGATTGGCTTGCCTGACAATGATGTCTGGCGCCATCACGACCTTATGGATTTTGGGCCGTGACATCATGGTATCAGAGCTCTAGGTTCCCTTAGGTCTCACGAGTCATGAGCAAGTCTAGTAGAGTCTAGCGGATCGGTACGGAGACGTTTGTACTTATCTCGAGAGGCTACAGGGCTTTAGGAGTACTTCCCTTCTTGATTCATCATCGTGCGATTCGATTCCTTTGAGGCTTATGCCTATGTTCATTCCTACTCAATCTTACGCGTCGCTGTGAACAACTAATTTTTGACCACACTCAAATTATATATTATTTTAGTGTAAATATTCTTTTAGTTCTAATCTTAATACTTTAAATTTTTATCTTACTCTTCATAGGTTTTATTTAAGAAAACTAAAAACTACAAAAATATTCACAATCTTAGAATATAAGATTTGTTCCTAATTTTAAATAGAAGAATATATATATGTATATAATAATAATAATAATAATAATAATAATAATAATAATAATAATAATAATAATAATAATAATAATAATAATAATAATAATTATTTAAGAAAACTAAAAACTACAAAAATATTCACAATCTTAGAATATAAGATTTGTTCCTAATTTTAAATAGAAGAATATATATATGTATATAATAATAATAATAATAATAATAATAATAATAATAGTAATAATAATAGTAATAATAATATTAGTATATAGTAATAGTAATAG
>ML405500.1:0-37383 GCA_005239525.1 Nicotiana knightiana | reverse complement strand
GTGTTTTCCAACAATTTCAGAAATAAAAATACCTGAAGAATTTAGTGTAAAATGAAATAAGTCTTAAGTAGCCCCTCATGCCAAAACATAAGTCATAAATCGCCCCTCGGGCAGAACATCACTTAGCATACCTCACAGTCACTCAGTATTAGCCCCTCCGGCAACCTCACTGTCACTCATGCCTCCCAATCACTCATCACTCGTCACCCGTCACTCTGCACTTAGCACTCGCACTTAGTAGGTACTTGCGCTCACTTGGGGTGTGTACAGACTCCGGAGGTGCTCCTTTAGCCCAAGCGCTAAAATCAAGACACCTCGTGGCATATCATATGCTCACAATCAGGCCCTCGACCTCACTCAGTCAGCAACTCTCAAAAACCCCTCGGGCATATCAGTAAAACGGGGTACTCAACCCAAAAACATCATTTTATATCTCAAAATAGTGTAAATAAGGCTGAGTTTCAAAATCAGTTAAACATAACATGACTGAGTATAAATCATAAGTCAAAATAGTGAGGAAAATAGCAGTAAAAATCCCCCAAGGGGTCTAAACAAGTCGGCACGAGGCCCCAAACATGGATTATATCCCAAATATAGCAATAGTTATAGAACACAATTTAACATATGATTTAGAGTAAAAATATGCAACTAAATAGTTGCCACGAAGAGGACCAAGTCCAATCCAAAAATTAAGTTCACGCCACATACTCGTCATCCGACATGTGCGTCATTCTAAAAATAATGAGAAAATATGATGTCCGGGGTTTCATACCCTCAGGACAAGATTTATAGCCATTACTTACACCCACCCGGGCCAAAATACTAATCCGTGATGCTCTTGCCCCTCAAACCGGCTCCCGATTGCTCCAAATCTAACAAAAACTAGATTAAGATAATCATTTAAAGCTAAATTAACAGTGCTCAAACGAAAACTATCAATTTTACACACAATTCTCAAAATTGGCAAAACTGAGCCCCAGGCCCACGTCTCAAAATTATATAAAATTTACATCACAAGAATCCTCATCCTCCCAAGAATCTATACATATAAAGAACACAAAAATCGGACCACAATTTCCCCTTCAATTACTCAATTAAAGTCCCAATTTCTCATGCCCTAACCTCCCCAATTTTGGGTTTAAATCCAACTAATTTTCGGTTTAATTACTTAGAAAACAACATATAATCGAGTTATGAAGTCAAAAATCTTGCCTCCAAGTGTTTCCCTTCGATTTCCTCTTCAATCCCTCTCAAAAAGCTCTGAACCCGCTAAAATATAGAGGAAAATAGACTAAAATTCCCAAAAAAGGGTTTTATAAAACACTGCCCAGCACTATATATTTCTTCAGTGTGTTCACATCACTAGGGACGCGTTCATGAAGCACTGGCTCTCCTCCCTCTATGAGACCATTTCCACCCAACCGCGTTCGTATAGAGTAACCAAACACCCCCTGCCACACACGCCCACATTGTGTGATCGCAATTAAACCTCAGGTGACCGCACTACTCTGGCTTCTCTCACTTCGCGATCGCGGACCATTAATGGTGATCGCATATATCAATTTCTTCTTCCTCGCCAATAAATCTATGTGATCGTAGTCCCACTATTGCGATCGCATATAAGGAAACCAGAACCAAGAAAATGCAGCAGCAACTTCGGTCTTTTTAAGGCCAAACACACTCCGTTAACCACCCGAAACACACCCGAGGCTCTCGGGACCTCAATTAAACATACCAACACACCCCATAACATCATTCAAACTTAGTCGATCCCTTGAAAAACCAAAAACAACGCAAAAACACCAAAATCACATAAAATTCAAGCCTATGAACTTTGAAACTTCTAAATTTTGCCAAGGATACCGAAACCATCCAAAACACATCCGATTGACCTGAAAATTTGCGCACATATCCAAAATGACATTACAAACCTGCTCCATTCCCAGAATTCCATTCTGACTCCGATAGCCTATTTTCCCATGCCGACCGGAAATCGCCAAAAACTAACTTTCGCCAATTCAAGCCCAATTCTACATCGTACATCTAAACTTCATTCCTAGCACATTCCAATGTCCCAAATCACCTAACGAAGCTATCCAAGTCATAAAATCTATACTCTGAGATTGTTTACCAATAAGTCAACTCCCAATTGACTTTTCCAACTATCAAGCAAATTTGAGAGACTAAGTGCCTCAGTTCTCACCACGACCACTCCGAACCTGAAGCAACCGACCCAAAACAACATAAATAGGTGAAGAAACATATGATAAAGCAGAAATGGGGGAAACTGGATAATCCCACGGAACGATCGGCCGGGTCGTTCCACCAGGTCAAGGCGCCTACTAGACATAGAAACATGTTCAAGATATACATATGCTAACAATGGAAATAACATCAATGTAAGAGCAATGACAAAATATTTTTTTATTTACAACCGACAACGAAGTAATTGAAACATGAATGGTAGCAAGTAGTAAATGAGTAATAAAGAAATAACATAATTAGAACACTGATGAGATGTAAATGAACTCAAATCAGGAAAAGGGGATGACAACCCAAATAATCAAGTCGCTCTTAACGCATGGACTTACACCAAAAATTACCCCGAGGAACCACACCTTATAAACCACAAGTCATGGATCACAATTTCCAAATCTTATACATATGGTACCTCGTTCCCACAATAACAATCATCATCGCACGACAAAGCCCACGTGCTACCATGTACTTTGAAACCGTGATAAATATTAATTTAGATGAACGTAAGATATATTTAAACACCATAAAATATAATAAAAATCTTGAATAAAGTAAGGTGTCAAATGAAATAACGAGTTTATTTTAAAAATCTAGTAAAGTAAAATAATATACAATTTGTGCAAAACAAAGTATAAGATGGGTTTAGTTTAGAAATCAATAAAATTGAGTAAAAGTGTCAGTTTCAAACACAGCAAAACATAAGTTAAATTAACGAATTAAATTTAGAATTTTTTAAAGAAAAATATGATAACAGTTTTTAAGTACTGTAAACATGTAATAGGCTAGTGAGTATAATTTCAGAACCCAATTATAGCGAAAGTGCAATAACCATTTAGAATAATAAGGCACCGAGTGAGATAATGAGTTCTATCTTAAGAGGCACAAAGAATAAATCATGTTAATAATTAATTTATTTAAACGATTATGTTACCAACAACTCTACATAATATGATATAGTGACTCTATGTAATTAAATTCATATTGACAATCAATTCACCAAGTTATAACCGAGGCACATATTGACATGCTAAAGAAACACAACAAATCACGTAGAATGCATAACTCACACAAGAAACCACAATAGTTCCAACACTGAGATAACAACAAAAAATGAAATACAATCAAAATGCGGATAAATGATTGAAGAAAGAACAACGACCGTTCAAATCAACAAGTTGTTCCAACATGGAATGTACAATGAAAGTCACAACTGAGGTACCGCCACGTATTCATTTTTCACGATTTCAATCACAATCTTTTCATATATCACCGTGTGAGCCTTACATTTAGTTTTGAAAATCATATTTCCTGAAATAGCTACACGCGTTTTAGCCCACCTTATCTCCCCGCGTAGCTTCAAGTAGTTCCCCTACTAGCATCACGCGTATCAAAACCACCTTATCTCACCACATGTGTATTAACCCCTAGATTTCTATCACCTCACGCGTAGCAATATCACAACACAATCACAACTCGCTCCATAAATACCCATATGCCACAACTTGCCACAAAGTCAACAACACCAATATTTTCACAACAAATAGCCCATGGCTCAACCACAAGGTATACAACAATTTCAACAATAACAAATTGAATGAGAATTCTCAATAAGGAAAGGTATACCAATAATTAACAACTTCACCTCAATGTGATAACAACTGTTACAACTCCAACACAAATAACTCAACGAGATGATATTTCACGAAATAACAACTTCAACTAAAATTAATTCCAAAATTAATAGGTGAGTAGAAAATAAGGAAGGCAATAACTTCAACTAAAGCATATAAGATACAAATAACAAGTAAGAGGTAAAACAAGTGCTAACAATATCAAATAGAGCATGTAAGAGTAGATTACCAATGAGAGATATAACACGTTATGACAATTCAATTAAAGGCAGAGAAAGAGTCTAGATAATTTAAATCAAAAGACCACATAGAGCCCATGTACCCGCTTATCACCTTGTGTGTACGGCTTTCACATAACACAAATAGCACAATCAACCCGAATCCTAAGGGGTAGTTTTTTTGACGCAAAGTTAGGCAAGATACTCACCGCAACTAGGCCAACTCATCCCTCTGAAATAGCGTTTCCCCTAGAATTCACCTCCACAAGACTCAAATCTAACCAAAAATGACTTAATAACATCAAACATTGCAAGAGAAATTAAATACAATAAGAAAGGTTATGATCTTTACATTTTCCCCAAAAAGTCAATGAAAATCAACGTCTGGTCCGCCTTCGATTCAGAATCCAAGCTTACCCGAGCAAAGCCTGAACCAATACAAGCTCATATGAACAAAAACTGGCTCAATCAGAGTCCGATATCAAACAATTCATCAAAATATCACTCTTCGATGTTCATAACACAAGAGATCAACCCACACTAGTTGGGTCCCATATCTACTAAAATGCTCCTCTAAAACTCGTCAAATTCAAGTATGTTGTTCATCTAATTTAGGAGAACAAAACCCCAAAAGGAATTGAAAAATAAACCTCTAGCTTATTTTCAGTTTTTAAAATTTAGGACATAACCATATATCTGATTTAAAGAATTAAATGGGTTTTCAATTAAAATAGATTAAATGTTCAACCAAGGGAATGAATCAAAGGGAAATACTTAGGCATGGTCTAGATCTTACCCCATGGACGAAACTTAAAGAACATCCTTGAATTTTCACTATCCCAAACTCTCAAGATGAGAAAAGCTCCAACAACACTAATAGTAAAAAATGCTCAGATGTTCTACCTCATTTCTTGTGTCAAACTATCTCGAAACTCACTTTTGATACCTCCAATGGATTCCTAGAGAGATTTCAGTCAATTTAGGCTTTTGAATCACTCCATTTGACCTTATAATGAAGGAGATGTGTTGGTTTCAATTTGAAATAGTGCAGATTTTTAAATATGAATTCAGTGGCAATTTCGTAATTAATCTGAAAAAAATCTAGCAACCCAATTTTTAGTAAAATAATCATAAATTCCTCATACGATGTTGACACTTGATGATTTCAGTTGCTATGGTTCCAGAATTATGATACCGGTATAATGGTTTAGTCGAAACACGAACCAAAGGCAGTTTGCTCAATATGGTAACCCTTATGCTCAAATCGATGTTGAAACGGAAAACAATCACCATACAACCTAAACTTATCCAAAACTCATAGTAATTTAATCAAACTTTGTATACATGTCCAAAATCATCACACAAACTTATTGGAATAATAAAAATATTATTTCGAGTCCGTTTACCGAAAAGTCAAACTTTGATAAACTCTTCTAACTTAAAGCTTCAAAATAATCATTCTTTGAAATGAATCCCGAACTACTCAAAAATTGAAACCAACCATAAACACAAGTCATAATACATAGTATGAAATTACTCAAAGTGTTAAACCATCGAATGGAACCCTAAAGCTCAAAATGACCGGTCGAGTCGTTACAACCCCAGGACTCTATTGATTGCTGTAGGGAAAGACTGCATAACATGATAGTATTGGAGTCCCACAGAGTGGACTTCACCACATTTCAGTTGGAGGGCAGGGACCGTAGATGGTGGTAGTTCTATATTCTCAGCAGACCAGTAAGTTCTCCTTCCTTGACTTGGGACCAGCTCACACGTATCTTTTTGGAGAAATACATTACTCCTCTCAGGGGGAAGAGTTATAGGGTCAGTTCAAACGGCTCCAGTAGAGTCAGATGTCTATGACCAAATAAGGCGAGATTCTTTGAGTTGTTTCTCCATGCACTTATGATACTCCCCCACCGATGCTGAGAGAGTGCAAAGGTTTATTGCGGACTTGCACTATGGTATACAGATTATTTATAGCCCGAGTGATTGAGATAGAGACTCCTTACGAGCAGGTTGTTGAGATAACTTTGAGGATTGAAGGTATCTGTCAGCTTGGCCGAGAGCATGCATCGAGGGACAAGCGGCCTCAATATTCTAGAGGGTTCAGTGGTGTTCCGTCTGGGGGCAGAGGTCAGTTTGTGAGGGGCTAGTATGGCAAGCCTACATATTCAGCACCGTCGCCATCTCCGGGTGCTCCAGTTCAGCTCTATTTCAGCCCCACTCCAGAGAGCTCCTACCGTCCCCCGTCTATTAAAGGTTCTTCCAGTGGGTGCTTTTAGGTCCTCGTGGTCAGATCCAGATTCAGTAATCTTCCACACCGAGAGGTTGCTATGAGTGGGGGGAGCTTTGTCATGTGAGGAGATTTTACCCCAAACTTCGGGGCAAGGCAGTACAATAGGGCCATCAACCTGTGATTACCATAGAAGCTGTTGCACCAGCCATCTGACAGACTAGAGGCGGAGGGAGGGGGGCAGGTGGGTAAGGGTCGCCCTAGAGGTGGATGCTAGTCACGTGGTGCTCCAGTTACGTTCTATGGTTTTCCTTCTAGAGAAGATGCAATAGCCTCATACATCGTGATCACATGTATTATTTCTGTCTATGGTAGGGATGCTTTGGTACTATTTGATCCAGGGTCTACGTATTCGTATGTTTTATTTCTATTTGCTCATTATCTAGGTGTCCATCATTAGTCCTTAGGTTCTCCTATATATGTGTCCACGATAGTAAGTGATTCTGTTGTTGTGGATCAGATTTACCCATCTTGTATTGTGAATTTCTGTGATAATGAGACCAGAGCAGATTGTTTATTCCTCGGCATAACCGACTTTGAGGTCGTCTTGCATGGACTAGTTATCTTCGTACCATGACGTTCTTGATTTTTATTCTAAGACTATTACCTTGACGATGCTAGATTTTCCTAGATTTGAGTCGAAGGGTTCATTTATCAGTACATCTAGTTGGGTTATCTATTTCTTGAAGGCTCAACATATGGTCAAGAAGGGTTGGCTTATCTGGCTTCTTTTCGGGATAATGTTATAGAGACTCCCACGATTGATTCAGTGCCCGTGGTGCAGGAGTTCTATGATATGTTTCCTTCTGATTTACCAGGCATGCCACCAGATTGTGATATCGATTTTAGTATTAATTTGGCACCAGGTACCCAACCTGTCTCTATTCCATCGTACCACATGGCTCCGAAAGAGTTGAAGGAATCGAAGGAACAACTTGAGGAGTTTCTAGCGAAGGGGTTTGTCAGGCCGAATTTGTCACCTTGGGGTGCACTGGTATTGTTTGTGAAAAATAAGGATGGGAGTATATGGATGTGCATTGACTACCGCCAGTTGAACAAGGTTACCATTAAGAACAAGTACCTGTTGTCTTGTATTGATGATTTGTTTGACTAGTTTCAAGGTGCTAGGATCTTCTCTGAGATCGACTTGAGTATCATTAGCTGAAGATCCATGCTTCATATGTTCCGAAGATAGCTTTTCAGACTAGATATATGCACTATGAGTTTCTAGTGATGTCCTTCGACTTGACCAATGCCCCGTGGCATTTATGGATTTGATGAACCAGGTGCACAAGCCGTATCCTCACCCATTTGTCATTATATTCATTGATGAAATATTGATCTACTCGGGTAGTAAGGAGGAGCACGAGCAGCATTCGATAGTTGTGCTTTAAACATTGCGGGAACAAAAGTTATATGCTACGTTCTCTAAGTGCGAGTTCTTGTTGGATTCTGTGTGTGATGACCCGATCGGCCATTTTTTGTAATTTCACCATGTTCCCCCTTATTTATATGCTTCACATATGTGTGTTTATGATCTTATGAGTTGCAAGGTTAGTTAGTTTTGTTACGGGAAGCTTTCGGGTTGATATAGACCCTTGATTCTTGACTTAGAAGTTTATAGTTGAAAGTGTTGAACAAACTTTGACTTTTGTTATAACGGCCCCGAAACTATATTTTTACAGCTCCGATAGCTTGGAATCGTGATTTCGTACTTGAGCATTTGCCTGAAGTTTATTTTGGATGTCCGTAGGTTTATTTGTGTTGATTTGCCAAAATTTGGCAGTTTGAAGTTGAAATGTTTAAATGTAGGTTGACTTTTAGATATCGAACTCGGAATTTTATTTTGGGACATGGAAATAGGTTTTTATGGTATTTAGAACTTGCCTACAAAATTTGGTGTTGTTTGGAGTTGATTTGATAGGATTCGGACTTTTATTTGTAATTTTAGAAATTCTTGAACTTTATATTGAAATCCATGTGTTTTAGTGTTCGAGTCACAGTTTTAGATGTTAGTTTTGTGTTTTGATCGCACGATGAGTTCATATGATATTTTTACACTTGTGTGGATGTTTTGGTTTGGAGCCCAGAGGGATCGAATGAGTTTCGAACATGTATCAGAATGGTTTGAACATAAAATGAACTGATGGTGTGTTTGTGCTCTAATGTCGCAATTGCAAGCACCAACTTCGCAATTGAAAAGGTGACAGTAAGGGGGCAGACTTCACAAATGCGACTTCCCCATCACATTTGCGAAGGCAGTAGATTTTGGACTGAGTTCGCAATTGCGAACATTTGTTCGCTTTTGTGGTGTACCCAGCTTCGCAATTGCTAAGCCTTTATCACAAATGCGATATTGACTTAGGCTGTCATGGTTCGCAAATGCGAGCCCCGGTCTGCAATTGCAAGGGTTCGCACAAATGTGACATCTGCAGCTAGTTAATGGGCTGGGAGACAGGATTTTAGAACACATTCTCTCATTTTTTAACCCTAGACTCAGCAGGAGGCGATTTGGAAAGGGAAATTCACATACAAATCTTGGCTAAGTGATTCTGATCTATTTCAAATTATATTCTATCAACATATCTTAGATTTTAACATCAAAATCATGTGAATCAAAGTGAAAAATTGTGAAACTTTGTCAAGTTTGTGAAAAATAAGAAATTGAGTTTGTGAGTCGATTTTGACTTGGATATTGAAACTAATCACATATATGAACTCATGGGTTCATGGGTAGATGAATCTACCATTGGAACCATGTTTAAATCGGGGGAGCCCCAGGTTGTCTTTTCGCGAAAAGTGTAAGGATATTAGGTTTATCTATTGCAATTGATTTCCCCTACATTGTTTGATGATATTAAGTCGATTTTGGTTAGGTTTGAGCCGTATGGAGGAGAATTTAACGAAAAAGCTATTTCTGAGTTTTGAATTGACCTAGTTGAGGTAAGTTTCCTGCCTACCTTTGTGTGGAGGAACTACCCCTTAGGATTTGTATTATTTGATTCATTTGTGCTATGTTAAAGTCGTGTATGCAAGGTGACGAGTGGGTACATGGGTTGTACGTGGTATTTGACCGGTTTAAGCTACTTAGACTCTATCCATGATTTAATTAAATTATAGTATCATGTTCTATATTCTCATAGTCAATCTATTCCTACTCGTGTCAGTCTATACGTACATGCCTTAAATGATTTCGCTAACACTTGTTCCACATCCTAATTGATAGATTGCTCTCATGCTTTAGTTGAATTTTTTTTGCCTCTATTATTGTTACATGTAATCTCTTTAATTGTTGATTATCATTATTTGAAGTTATTGTTCGTCCTATCTCTTAATGTTTAGTATCATTATTTGAAGTTATTGTTCATGTTATCCCTTCCCTTGTTGATATCCATTATTTGAAGTCATTGTTATATGTTACCTCTTTCATTATGAGTTATTCTTATTAAATAACGTGGTTATGAATTATCTCTCATTGTTGAGTTATTGGTTTTGAAGTTGTGAAAGTCGTTATCACGTTGAGGTGAAATTGTTATTGTTGAATATCTTCCTTGTTGATAATTTTACATTCATTGTTGTTGTTCATATTCTTGTACGCGTTGGTTGAACCCTGAGCTATTGTTGTGGTGTCGTTGATTGTTGGAAAATTGTGATATATGGGCACTTGTGGCGCGAGTTGTTATTGTAATGTGATATTGATGTGTATGTGGCGGTATAAGGCTTGGTGAAAATGTGAATGTGGCAGTATAAAGGTGGAACTTATGTGTGTGTTGCTTGTAGGGGAACTACGTGAAGCCATGTGGCGCCATATGGTGGGATAAACTAAGTGTAGCTATTTTAGGAAAATTGTTTTTAAAAAAAATATTTCAAAATGTAAGGCTTCACGGTAGTATAAGGAAAGATTGTGATTGAAATTGAAAAATATGAATTTGAGGTGGTACCTCAGTTATGATTCTTAATTATACGAGGTGGTACCTCGGTTGTGATTTTATTGTACACGAGGTGGTACCTCGTTGTCATTCTTGTTGTTTATTTAATGTTGCAAAGAGTTTTGGTGGGAATATTTCTTATTGTTGTATTCTTGATTGTTCTAGCAATTGTTGTCCGTATTTGATCATTGTAGTTCTCTTTAGTTGCTTCTTTTATGCTATTTCCATGTTTAATTCCTGGAATTAATTCATGTTATTATATTGGTTCATATTAATTATTTATGCGCTTTCCATTATTTAACCTTATTACATTTTCATACTGTCTATTTATATCCTAGTAGGTGTCTTGACCTAGCCTCATCACTACGCTATTGAGGTTAGGCTTGATACTAATTAGTTACCATTGTGGTCTACTCATGCTACGCTTCTGCACAATTTTTGTGTAGATCTAGGTATGTCTGCTCGTACTGGTTATTAGAGATCATTTGTAAATACCCTACGGAGACTTCAAGGTATGCCTACGCGGCGTCCGCAGGCCTCGAAGTCATCTTCCTTACTTTTTTCTACTGTTGTATTTCCTTTCATTCAGGCAGTGATGTACTAGACGCTTTAGCTCACTCTGTAGAGCTTATAACTCAGTTCCACCGAATTTGGGGGAGTACACTGTTGTTGATCCGGCTTTTGGAAGTTTATATCAGTTATTCAGCCTTGTTTTAGTATTTGTTAATTATTTCTCTCAAGTTGTTAGTAATTGTTAGGCTTACCTAGTCATAGAGAATAGGTGCCATCACGACATCTTTCGACGGGAAATTGAGGTCGTGAAACTGTGGGATTCTTGGGGCATGTGTTATTAGGTGAGCATATTAAGGTAGATCCCAGGAATATCAAGGCATTCCAGAGTTAGCCTCATCCTACCATAGTGACCCAAATCAGGGGCTTCTTGGGGTTAGCGGGTTATTATCGATGGTTTGTGGAAGGTTTCTCATCTATTGTGGAAACATTGACTAGATTGACCCACAAGGGCACTCCATTCCGATGGTCCAATGATTGCAAAGTGAGGTTTCAGAAGCTCGTGACTGCATTGACTACAGCACTGGTGTTGGTGTTTCCCTCGAGTTTAGGGATGCATACTATGTATTGTGACGCTTCACGTGTTGGCTTGGGTTGTGTATTGATGCAAGAGGGGTGAGTTATTTCATATAATTCACGTCAGTTGGAGCCTCACGAGAAGAATTACCCATACATGATCTGGAGTTGGACGCAATAGTTCATGCTCTCAAGATCTGGAGGCATTATCTTTATGGGGTCTCTGTGAGGTTTACACCGATCATCGCAGCTTGCAACATTTGTTCAAGCAGAGGGATCTTAATTTGAGGCAGCACAAGTGGCTTTAGTTACTAAAGGACTATGACATTACCATCCTTTATCATCCGGGCAAGGCGAATGTGGTTTCGGATGCCTTTAGAAGAAAGGCCGAGAGTATGGATAGTTTGGCATTCATTTAGGTAGTGGAGAGGCCATTGTCTTTGGACATACAATTCTTGGCTAACAGACTTGTGAGTTTGGATATATCAGAGCCTAGTCGAGTTCATGCATGTGTTGTGGCTCAGTATTCATTATTTGAGCGGATCAAGGCTCGTCAATACGATGATCTGCACTTGCTGGTTCATAGAGAGATAGTACTACGGGGGTGTCAGGGAGGTTTCTAATGGTGAGGATGGTGTTTTGCAACTCCAGGGTCACCTATGTGTTCAATTTTTATGGCTTGAGGGAGAAGATTCTAGAGCAGGCACACAATTCTCGATATTCTATTCATCCAGGTGCTACGAAGATGTATTGAGACCTGGGGCAGCATTATTGGTGGTGGCGGATGAAAAAGGACATAGTTGAGTATGTCGCGAGATGTCTAAATTTCCATGGACAGGTGGCCTACTTCAGCAGATGGTTATACCAAAGTGGAAATGGGATCACATCACTATGGACTTTGTAGTTGGGTTCCCGTTGTCACACTCCCCTTTTTTTCCTCGCGGAATCGGGGTTTCTACATTTTGGAACAACTCATTTCCTTTTGGGATGAGGTATGTAATTTGAAGGGTCGCCACCTAACGGATTAAGGTGTGTTAAGGCACCTAAAGAAAATAACTCATAAATCGGTTTACATTACCAGATATTGGGTAAGGACTCGAAATTACCTTGTGGGGAAGGTGTTAGGCACCCCTCGAGGTCCATAATGGTGGGTCCCAGCCAAACTCAATTTAAGTGAATTAGTCATAAAGCAACTTGAACAAATAAAGATTATTTTAAGAAAACGGGAATAAGGGGGTCCTAGGTTTATTAGCCTATGGGGTCACTTTTGTACATACTCCGTAAACTTTCCTCAAATAGAGGTGTTACGCCTAGCATTAGCACACATGACATCATATCCTTTGCTACCCAATTACCCTCCCCTTAATTATTATCTAAGCGTTCTAATAGTATCGAGTATGTACCCTATGCGTGCATTACCCGTCCTTTACTTATGGCCCTGGAGGTGCCCAGGGCCTCTATTTAAGGTGGTTCTAGACTCACCTATGGTGCTTAAAAGGAGAAAACTAAGTGTCCAACAAAAGAAAATTGGACTATCACATAAGGAACATTTAAGGGCTCAAATTTACCTCCACAAGTAAAAAAACAATTGCACACCTTAAACAACAGTTTTAAACGATTTAAAGTCCTATAGCAGGATATCTAGATGAGCGTAAAGCAGAATATGTAGCATTTTATTAAGACGAGGCAGTGAATACCTAATCAGTTTGCTTACTGATTTTATTACTTACCAGATCTGGGCAGTTTGTAGGTAGTCAAACAAACACGGTTTTAAACTTCAGAACTTTAATCAACCTACAGGTCCGCCTATGTGATAACTGGTCAGGATCCTATAGGAATAGTATCTAAGCATGAATCAAACCATAATAATAAACAAGCGATTGATTTATAACAGGCAAATTTTAATCTGTTTAGACTCTATAGGCATGTTGTCTATGCAATGAAAATGATCATAAGCATTACTTCAGGACATATAAACACAGAAATTGATTTTACATATTTATCTCTACAAACATGATATCTAAGTGTCAAACTGTTTTTAAACTTATTCCTTATAGGCATGACGGCTAAGTGATGAAACTGATTTTTATATGTTCTTCCTATAGGCATGATATCTAGGCGAATAAAGTTGTTAACCAGTTTTCAAGAAAATTCAACAAGGGAATTCCTAGTGACGTGATTTCTAATGCACACATGATGGTTTGAGAACATGATTATTAATGCAGAATTGGTAAATGACCTTGAAGCAGGATTTCTAATGCAAATGTGAAATACAAGATTTCAAAGAATGAGACAAGCCCTATAGACATGGTTTCTTATGCATATAGATAATCACAACAATCATACGGGCATGATTTCTACCCGATCCCCACAAAGTTATATGTAAAAGTCCCTCTCAATTTTACTAATAACCCCAATATCTCTTTTTACAAGAATTATTATTATAGACAAAATATAAATGAATTATAGAATGAAATGACTATGTTATACAGAGCCTGGATAGGCCCAACAGTAAACCTGGAAATCCAAGACTTCAACCAAATCTGAAGTGTGCCGAGATCTCATAGTATACCAAATGGTCTTCTGGTGCATCAAAGTTCCCAAGGGCCTCAGGGACCCCCGGCAATGCTTACACCAGAAACCCTTTTAAAGAAACAATTTTGTGAACAAGTGTGGAAAAGCCTGCTATAGTGTGTCAGAGTTCGGAGGAGTCTCATGGACTCCTAGGTAGTGCTCACACTGGAGGGGCAAGACCCTAGATATCTAAGAGTAGAAGTCAAAAATAGTACATAAAAATAGGAGATGGTTTTAAGAAAACAGCTTGGTTTTTTAGACGTAAATAGGAACAAACATAGTCATTTCAGCACTTTGAGTTCAAACAAAGGTTCCAGCAATCAAACAGCAGCCAGAAATAGGCATCAACCACTTCAAGAAAAATTTCACATTGCCTAGAATTGACCTAGTTCATTAGTTATTACTAGGTGGGCATATAGCATGCTGGGAACAGAATAATAAACAGACAACTACACAGAGAAGGGTAGCAGGGGTTGGGAACATAGAAGTCAGGAACACATAAAATAGGACAAACATGAAGGCAAGCTAGTTGAAAAACAAGTGGATAAGTATCCTGGAATAAATAAGAACATGCTAGAGTGTATGAACCATATTGACATGCTGGACAGGACAATTTCATGAGAGTTGAGGCAACCTAATTAACAGAGACATAAAGCAGGCAAAGGCAGGTTGACAAACAAATTACATAATGTACAGAATAGGACATAATGATAGAGATAGACATGCTGGTTAAGGGCAATAAACAGGAAAGACATAAGCCTACTACACAGAAGTAGTCATGTTAATTGAGATCAATAAACAGGAAAGAGAGGAATTTAACTATGTAGAAATAGTCATTCTGATTGGGAGAAATAAACAGGAAAGCACATAGATTTATCTACACAACATATGGAATTATAATAGGAGTGGAGACATACCAGTTAAGAAATAACAATAAGAAGGTGAAAGTATGCAGAACCCAATAGCCTAGCCTTGGCTTTCAACCAGCTAGACAGTGTAGAAAATACAAGTAACAGAAAGGTTTGAATAAGAGCAAGAGTCTGTGTCTGTGTGTTTGTTTCTTTCTAAATGTTCGTGTTAAAGAAAAATAAGAGGTGGGATTTATATAGCACTTAGCAAAGTAAAACAATTAAGGAAATAAGATTACAATTCTTAAGTAAGGCAAACAAATACAATCAATCAGTGAGTTGGGGCTAAACCCAAGCCAATTGATACAAAAAGAATCTGGGAAAGTTACCTTAAAATAAGGAGAACAGCACCGATTGGGATTCAAATAAAGTAAATAAACCAATCATAGACTGTATAAGAGTCAATTAAATCCCATAATCAGGCTATAATCTAATTAAGGCAAGTAGTACTAATTAAAAGTCATAAATAAGGAAACAGGTAAAATCACAGGGAAGTACTAATTTTAATAGGAAAATATAATTCGAACGCCAATAATATCGGTCCGTCTATTTTGTTTGATAGAGATAACAGTAACGGGAAAATATTGAAGTAAATAATGAAATAAGCAGAAAAACCTAGGGTTTAAAGCATATACACAAAAAATAGTCGAACTAGTAAAGATAAACAGATTCAAACACTTAGAAACTTAAAAACCTTTTTGAAGAGAACTTAATACGAAACCCTAGTTTCAGAAAAGACTGGAATCAAATAGTAATAAGGAAAAACAGAAGTTTTTCCGAAGAAAAATATCCAATAATGCTTAAAATCGTCTCTGATCTACAAGGATCTAAACAGACCCACATAAAAAGAGATTAGGTTTTCGAAAATGACAGAGATGAAATGAAACCTGGTTTAAAAAATGGATTCGAGCCATAAACATGGAGAAAATAATACTCACAAACGGAGATGGCCATAGGTAGGCCTATCAAAACTGTTTTGAACAAATTCTGGGTTGAATCTCTTCTAGATTCTTCTATAAATCAACATAATCGAACAACTAGAAGAGGTGAGAGGCCGGTAAGGGCCGGAAATTACAGAGAAACCCCATGAACGTGTGGTTTTCTGGTGATGGCGGCTAGGTTTTACAGGGGTGCTTGAGAGAGAAGAGGGGAGGTCAGGGAGAACGAAGACGGTAGAACAAATGAAAATGAGGGGGTTACCGTTGAGGTTAGACAAAAAATAGGAAAAGAATAATGTAGACCATTGATCTCAGGGATCAACGGCCACGATTAAAGAAGGTTGTGGGTCGAGCATGGGTTATTTAATTTGGACTGGGGCGGACTGGGCTAGGATTTTAAGTAATTGGGCTGTGTAATTGGGTTAAAATGAAATTGAAAGGGGCTATTTTCACGACCATAAATCCCACCGTCGGGCCGTGATGGCGTCTAACGTTCAACCCGCTAGACAAGCCAACGTGTATAGCTAAACTAGCATAATAACCTCAATTTAACAGAATAAACTAAAACATTTCACAATTAAACAACGGGAATAAATACGGTTTTAAGCTAAGTAAAGTGAATCATAATACAACATCGCATAAATTTCCCAAAACCTGGAGTCACAAACTCACGAACTGTCTATAAGAGTGCTAAATACAAGTCTGAAAGGAAATACATGACTGTCTCTAAAACTAGAGGAAAAACAAGACAGAAGCGAAGACATAGGAACGGGAGAGACGCCAAAGCCCACGAATGCCAGTGGGTATACCTTGAAGCCTCTAGAATAAGTTGGAGGACACTCTCACTAATGATGTCCTCCAGGTCCGGCTGCGTAATATGCACAACATAAAGAAGTGCAGGTCTAGCATCAGTACAACCGACCACATGTACTGGTAAGTTCCTAGCCTAACCTCGGCGAAGTAGTGACGAGGCTAGAACCAGACTACCAAATTAACCTGTGCAGTTCAAATAAACATGTACATATATACAACGGATAAGAAATAAAGGGAGAAAACATCTAATAAAGGAAGGAGGGCATGCTGTTGGGAGATAACAGTTCATATAAGAAATCTCAAATAAGGAAAAGAACAACAAGGCCAAAATATCATTAAGGACTAGAAATCACAAACTTGCACGACATCACCCTTCGTGCTTTTACTCTTGTCCTCACTATGAAATGTATAATTTAATCAATGTAAATCATGGCACGGCATCACCCTTCGTGCTTTTACTCTCGTCCTTGCTATGAAATGTATAATTTAATCAATGTAAATCATGGAACGACATCACCCTTCGTGCTTTAATCTCTTTCCTCACAGTATAATCAATGAATATCGGTACGGAATGGTACATCGTACGGCACGGCATCACCCTTCGTGATTTACACTCTTTCCTCACAATATCAAACAGTGCACGGCATCACCCTTCGTGCTTTACAATCTTTCCTCACAATATCAAACAGTGACGGCATCACCCTTCGTGCTTTAGCACTCTTCCTCACTCAAACAGCAATCACAAACAAGGGCAAGGGAGTAAACAGAATAGAAATAGTAATCCCGACAAGGGAACAATATCAAACAATGCACAACATCACCCTTCGTGCTTTAACACTCTTCCTCACCCAAACCACAATCACAAACAAGGGCAAGGGAGTAAGCAGAATAAAATAGAAATCCCGGCAAGGGAACATCCATTAAACAATTAAATCCCGGCAAGGGAACATCAATTAAACAATTAAATCCCGGCAAGGGAACAATAACAGTAATCTCAACATCCCAACAAGAAAGACAATATCAAAAGAAAAAATGATCCGGAAAGGGTATATTTTAGTAGATATTTCTCTTTATTTCACTTTCATTTCATAATTTACTCTATCACTTGAGCCAATGCTCCAAAGGATTCAATTATCTCATATATCTTCATCATTCGTGTTACAATCTGAGCCAATGCTCCAAAGGATACAATTATCTCATATTTCTTCATCATTCGTGTTACCATTTGAGCCAATGCTCCAACGGAGTTTAAATATGACAATTCCCTTCACATTTTCCTCACAACATATAGAAATCATCAATTAAGCATGGAAATTACAACAAAGTCAGAATATTCGTAATATAGGGACCCGCGGTTATGCTACACCCCAATGTATAGATACTCGTCACCATGCCTATACATAGTATTTGACAATTAGAAAGTAGCAAATAATACACAACTCCTATTTCCTCAACCTAAGGTTAGACCAAACACTTACCTCGAACCGGCTCAAAAATCAACTCGAAACCACACGTTTGCCACGAGTATCCGACTCCAAATGGCCCAAATCTATTTAAAATAACCAAAACGCCCCTCAAGCCAGAATCTCGGAGTCGGATAAATTTTACATTTTTAGACCCTCGTACTCTCACGAGTCTAGCCATATAAAAATCTCTCAAATCGGAGGTCAATCACCCACTCAAACCCCAATTTTAGAAAAACCTAAGTTCTACCCAAAACACCCAATTTCACCCATGGAAATCATGGATTTTAAGTTGAAAACATGTTAAATGATGTTAATGATTGAAAGAATTGAGTAAAAATTAACTTACATCTGATTTGGAAGAAGTCTTGTTCTTCGAAAAATAGCCTAAGTGTGTTTCAGTTTGAGAAAATATGAAAAATGGAGTCAAAACTCGGTTTAAGTGCACTGCAGGCCACTGGTTGGCATGGAAATTACGAACTGGGATTCGCAATTTCGAACACCTCTGACATAGTAATTGCGAATTATAGTTCGCATTTGCGAACACTGAGCAAAAGGAGGGACTTCGCATTTGCGACCAGAAATGTCGCATATGCCAAGGTCCAATACTCACATTTGCGAGCAACATGGTCGCATTTGTGATCCCTGGCCAGCAAGGGCACCTTCGCATTTGCGATGAATAGCTCGCATTTGCGAACTCGCATTTACAATGCTGGCTTTGCAAATGCGATGCCTGCAGATCAGTTACACTAGCAAATTCCAAGTTCAAAAGTGCAATCTGTGGCCTATCCAAAACTCACCCGAGCCCTCAAGGCTCCAAGCCAAATATACACACTACCTCAAAAACATCCTATGAACTTATTCGTGCGATCAAATTGCCAAAATAACATCATATACATCGAATTAAGCCTCAAAATCCATGAATTCTATCAAATTTCATAAAACATGACATTTTCTAAGTCCAAAACACGTCAAACGAAATCCGTTTTCAACCAAACTTTACAGGAAGTGCTTAAACCATATATAAGACATGTACCGGGCGCCGGAACGAAAATACGGGCCCGATACCATCACTTTCTAATAAGATTTCATTTTCAATTTCCTTAAATATTTTCAGAAAACAATTTTATTCAAAAATTCATTCCTCAGGCTTGGGACATGGAATTCGATTCCGGGCAAACGCCCAAGTCCCATATTTTCCTATGGAACCTCCGGGACCGTCAAATCACGGGTCTGGGTCCGTTTACCTAAAATGTTGGCCGGAGTCAAATTTACTCATTTTATCATCAAATCTTAGTATTTTTCACAGAACTTCATATTTAAGCTGTCCGGCTACGCGCCCAGACTGCGCATGCAAATCGAGGCAAGTACAGATGAGGTTTTTAAGGCTTCAGAAGTACGGAATGAGCAGTAAAATAGGTGATGATCCTTTGGGTCGTCACATTCTTCACCTCTAAAACAATTGTTCGTCCTCGAACGGACAGAAGAAGGAAGTACCTGAATCTGGGAATAAATGAGGGTAACAGCTCCGCATATCGGACTCGGACTCCTAGGTCGATGCCTCAGGAGGCTGACCTCTCCACTGAACACGAACATAAGGGAAACTCTTGGATCTCAACCGACAAACCTACGGGTCTAGAATAGCTACCGGCTCCTCCTCATAAGATAAGTCCTCGTCCAACTAGATAGTGCTGAAATCTAACACGTGGGCTGGATCGCCGTGATACCTCTGCAGTATGGACACATGAAAAACTGGATGTACGGCTGATAAGCTAGGCGGCAATGCAAGTCTATAAGCCACCTCTCCCACTCAATCAAGAATGTCAATCGGACCAATGAACCTAGGGCTAAGCTTGCCCTTCTTCCCAAATCTCATCACGCCCTTTATAGGTGACACTCGGAGCAATACTCGCTCACCAACCATGAAAGCCACATCTCGAACCTTACAATCTGCATAACTCTTTTGCCTGGACTGAGATGTACGAAGCCTATCCTTAATGATCCTAACCTTGTCTAAGGCCTCCTGAACCAAATTTGTACCCAACAACCGAGCCACTCCCGGCTCAAACCACCCAACCGGATATCGACACCGCCTACCATATAAAGCATCATAAGGAGCCATCTGGATACTCAACTGGTAGCTGTTGTTGTAGGCAAACTCTGCTAAAGGCAAGAACTGCTCCCATGATCCTCCAAAGTCAATACCACAAGCTCGGAGCATGTCCTTCAATATCTAAATAGTCCTCTCGGACTGTCCATCCGTCTAAGGATGAAATGTTGTGCTCAACTCCACCTGGGTGCCTAACTCTCGCTGAACTACTCCTCAGAAACGCGAGGTAAACTACACACCCCGGTCCGAAATGATAGATACCGGCACACCATGAAGGCATACAATCTCACGGATATATATCTCAGCTAACCTCTCTGATGAATAAGAGACTGCTACATGAATGAAATGCGCTGACTTAGTCAGCCTATCAAAAATGACCCAAACTGCATCGAACTTCTTCCGGGTCAACGGAAGTCCAGTAACGAAGTCCATAGTGATCATCTCCCACTTCCACTCGGGAAGCTCAATCCTCTAAAATAAACCACCAGACCTCTGAGGCTCATACTTAACCTGTTGACAATTCAAACACCGCGCCACATATGCCACAACATCCTTCTTCATTATATGCCACCAATAATGCTGCCGCAAATCCTGATACATATTCGCGGCGCCCAGATGAATAGAGTACCGGAAACTATGGGCCTCCTCTAAAATCAACTCTCGGATCCCATCAACATTGGGCACACAAACTCACCCCTGCAATCTCAAAACACCATCATCATCTAAGGTCACCTTCTTGGTGCCTCTGTACTGCACCGTATCTCTAAGGACACACAAATAGAGGTCATCAAATTGCCGATCACGGATACGCTCCAATAATGAAGAACGAGCGATCGTACAAGCCAACACTCGACTAGGCTCAGAAATATCCAACCTCACAAATTGATTGGCCAAAGCCTAAATATCCAAAGCAAGCGGCCTCTGACTGACCGGAATAAAACCAAGACTGCCTATACTAGCTGACTTCCTACTCAAAGCATCTGCCACCACATTGGCCTTCTCCGGGTGATATAAGATGATAATATCATAGTCCTTCAATAACTCCAACCACCTTCTCTGCCTCAAAGTCAGCTCTTTTTGCTTGAACAAGTACTGAAGACTCTTATGATCCGTGAACACCTCACACGCCACGCCATACAGATAGTGCCTCCAAATCTTCAATGCGTGAACAATGGCTTCCAACTCCAAATCATGCACTGGATAGTTCTTCTCGTGAATCTTCAAATTCCTCAAAGCATAAGTAATGACCTTGCCATCCTGCATCAACACTGCACCAAGCCCAATACGGGAAGCATCACAAGAGACTGTATAAGGCCCTGAACCTGTGGGCAAACCAATACTGGTGTCATAGTCAGAGCTGTCTTAAGCCTCTGAAAGCTCACCTCACACTCGTCCGACCATCTGAACTGGGCACCCTTCTGGGTCAACTTGGTCATCGGGGCTGCGATAGATGAGAACCCCTCCACGAACCGACGATAGTAGCCTGCCAATCCTAAGAAACTCCGAATCTCTGTAGCTGATGTTGGTCTAGGCAAGTTCTTGACTGCCTCATCTTCTTCGAATCAGCCTCAATGCCCTCTACTGATATGACATGACCCAGGAATGCAACTGAACTTAACCAGAACTCACACTTCAAAAATTTTGCATAAAGCTGACTGTCCTTCAGAGTCTGAAGATCCACTCTGAGATGTTGCTCGTGCTCCTCCTGACTGCGGGAGTATATCAACATATCATCAATGAAGACTATCATGAACGAGCCCAAGTAAGGCATGAACACTCGGTTCATCAAGTCCATAAAAGCTGCTGGGGCATTGGTAAACCCAAATGACATGACCAAAAACTCGTAATGCCCGTATCGAGTGCCAAAAGCTGTCTTAAGGACATCGGATGCCCTAATCCTAAACTGATGGTAGCTAGATCTCAAGTCTATCTTTGAAAATACCTTGGCACCCCGAAGCTGATCGAACAAATCATCAATCCTCGACAGTGGATACTTATTTGATTGTAACCTTGTTCAATTGCCGGTAATCAATGCACATCCTCATCGAGCCATCCTTTTTCTTCACAAACAATACTGGAGCACCTCAAGGAGAAACGTTGGGCCTAATGAAACCCTTCACAAGCAAATCCTACAACTGATCCTCCAACTATTTCAACTCTGGCGGGGCCATGCGATATGGCGGAACAGAAATGGGCTGGGTGCCCGGAGCCAGATCAATGCATAAATCAATGTCCCTGTCGGGTGGCATCCTCGGCAGGTCTGAAGAGAAGACCTCAGGAAACTCACGAACCACGAGTACCGAATCAATAGAGGGAACCTCAACACTGGAATCACGCACATAAGCCAAATAATCCAAACACCCCTTCTCGACCATACAACGAGCCTTCACGTACGAAATAACACTACGGGTAGAATAACCAGGAGTCCCTCTCCACTCCAAATAGGGCAAATCCGGCAAGGCTAAGGTCACCGTCTTGGCATGGCAATCCAAGATAGCATGATATGGGGATAACTAGTCCATCCCCAATATAACATCAAAGTCGACCATACCTAAAAGCAACAAATCAACACGGGTCTCAAGACCCCCAATCACCACAACACAAGAACGATGGACTCGATCAATCACGATAGAAACACCCACCAGTGTAGATACATAAACAGGAATACTCAGTGGATCGCTAGGCATGACCAGGTATGGTGCAAAATAAGAGGACACGTACGAATACGTAGACCATGGATCAAATAGCACTAAAGCATCTCTATCACTGACCCGAATAGTACATGTAATGACTGCATCTAAAGACTCGGCCTCTGGCCTAGCTGGGAGAGCATAACATCGGTATGGGCCCCACCAACCTGAACCATATCTCTTGGACGGCCGGCTACTGGCTGGCCTCCACCTCTGGAGGCCTGAGCTCTACCTCTATGACCTCTACCTCCACCTCTAGCACCTATACAACCACCTCTAGCTGGCTGGGCAGGCTGTGGAACACCTAGTGCCTGTACCATGGTGCGAGAACCCTGATGCTGTGAACTACCTGATGCTCGAGGGAAAAATATGGCAAGGTGACTCAGATCGCCACAAGTGTAACAAGACCTCGGCTGCTAAGGGAACTAAATCTGACCCTGTCGACCTGAATGACCACCCCAAAAACTCTTATGCGGCAGTCCACTAATGGGAGCTGGTGGCGCACTGTAAGGATGCTGATCAGAATAGTGCGTCTGATAACCACGACCACCTGAAGTACCATGGGAAACCTTGTGAGCTGACTGAAAGGGTCTTGGAGGGTGACCTCTGCCTGAAGATCCCTTCCTTTAGATGAGGCTCCACTGAAATGATCGAAATGACGGGGCCTCTTGTCATCCCCATGACCACCACCCTGTGACATAATCATCTCAATCCTCCTGGCCACATCCTGGAATGATATATCGGTACCTGACTCTCTAGCCATCTGATGTCTGATAGGCCGGGCCAATCCCTCAATAAATCTCCGAACCCTCTCCTGATCAGTGGGAAGTATCATAAGTGCATGTCGGGCTAGAGCGATGAACCTGGTCTCGTACTAAGTGACTGACATGGATCCCTACTGGAGACACTCAAACTGCCTCCGAAGATCCTCTCTCTGAATAATGGGAAGGAACTTCCCCAAAAATACCTCTAAGAACTGAGTCCAAGTCAAAGGTGTAGATCCAGCTGGTCTGGCTAAGCAATAGTCTCTCCACCAACTCTTGTCTATGCCAGATAATCGAAAAGTAGCGAAGTCAACTCCGTTGAACTCCACTATGCCCATGTTCCGGAGAACCTCATGGCAGCTGTCCAAATAATCCTGGGGGTCCTCTGACGGTGAACCAGTAAAGGTAGCAATGAATAACTTATTAAACATGTCCAGTCTCCACAAAGCATATGCTGACATAGCTGCTCCCTCTACTACCTGTGCTGCAATACCCGGCTAAGCTACTCCGGCTGACTGAGGTGCCGGAGTCTGAAACTGTGGAGCTAGCTGCTCTAGCGTGCGTGTGGCAGGAGTCTGGGCACCTCCCCCAGTCTGAGAGACGGCTGGTGCAGTAGGAAGAAGACTCGCCCTTTGCTACACTCTCCATGAGTCCGACTAGATGGACAAGGGCGTCCTGAAGCACTAGGGCAGGTATGAACCCCTCTAGGACCTGAGTTGGTCCAGCTGGGACTTCCAGAACTGGGACCTCCTCGTCAGACTTGACCTGAGGGTCCTCCACTGGGGCTGTTGTTTTAGGCTGAGCCCGGCCCCGGCCTCGGCCTCTAGCACGGCCTGGTCCTCGATCTCGAACCCTCGTAGGAGCTGTAGTAGGAGCGTCGGGCTGCTGAGCGGAACCAAGGGAAGCATTCGTCCTCGCCATCTGCGAGAGAATAGAATAGAAACTCAATCAGTACTCAGAATTCATATCGCACGATAGAGATGAAAAGAAATATGGAGTCATCCTAACTTTGCAGCCTCCAGGGATAAATACAGACGTCTCTGTACCGATCCGTTGGACTCTACCAAGTTGTCTGTGAGTTGTGAGACCTAAGTAACCTAGTGCTCTGATACCAACTTGTCATGCCCCGAAATCCCACCGTCGGGCCGTGATAGCGTATAACGTTGAACCTGCTAGACAAGCCAACATGTATAGCTAAACTAGCATAATAACCTCAATTTAACAGAATAAACTAATACAATTCACAATTAAACAGCGGGTCTAAATACGGTTTTATGCTAAGTAAAGTCAATCATAATACAACATCGCATAAATTTCCCAAAACCTGGAGTCACAAACTCACGAACTGTCTATAAGAGTGCTAAATACAAGTCTGAAAGGAAATACATGACTGTCTCTGAAACTAGAGGAAAAACAAGACAGAAGCGAAGACATAGGAATGGGAGAGATGCCAAGGCCCACGAATGCCAGCGGGTATACCTTGAAGCCTCTAGAATAAGATGGAAGACACTCCCACTAATGATGTCCTTCGGGTTCGGCTGCGTAATCTACACAACATAGATAAGTGCAGGTCTAGCGTCAGTACAACCGACCCCATGTACTGGTAAGTGCCTAGCCTAACCTCGGCTGAGTAGTGAGGAGGCTTGAATTAGACTACCAAATAAACTTGTGCTGTTCAAATAAACATGTACATATATACAACGGATAAGAAATAAAGGGAGAAAACAATTAAGAAAGGAAGGGGTGCATGCTGTGGGGAGATAACTGTTTCATATAAGAAACCTCAAATAAGGAAAAGAACAACAAGGCCAGAATATCAATAAGGACCAGAAATCACAAACTTGCACAACATCACCCTTCATGCTTTTACTCTCATCCTTACTATGCAATGTATAATGTAATCAATGTAAATCGTGGCACGGCATCACACTTCGTGCTTTTACTCTCGTCCTCACTATGCAATGTACAATGTAACCAATGTAAATCATGGCACGACATCACCTTTCGTGCTTTTACGCTCTTTCCTCACAGTATAATCAATGTATATCGGTACGGAATGGTACATCGTACGGCACGGCATCACCCTTCGTGCTTTACACTCTTTCCTCACAATATCAAACAGTGCACAGCATCATCCTTCGTGCTTTAGCACTCTTCCTCACCCAAACATCAATCACAAACAAGGGCAAGGGAGTAAACAGAATAGAAATAGTAATCCCGGCAAGGGAAAAATATCAAACAATGCACGACATCACCCTTCGTGCTTTAACACTCTTCCTCACAATATCAAACAGTGCACGACATCACCATTCGTGCTTTAACACTCTTCCTCACCCAAACAACAATCACAAACAAGGGAAAGGGGGTAAGCAGAATAAAATAAAAATCCCGGCAAGGGAACATCAATTAAATAATTAAATCCCGGCAAGGGAACATCAATTAAACAATTAAATCCCGGCAAAGGAACAATAACAGTAATCTCAACATCCCAACAAGGGAGACAATATCAAAAGCAAGAATGACCCGGCAAGGGTATATTTTAGTAGCTCTTTCTCTTTCTTTCACTTTCATTTCATAATTTACTCTATTACTTGAGCCAATGCTCCAAAGGATTCAATTATCTCATATATCTTCATCATTCGTGTTACAATCTGAGCCAATGCTCCAAAGGATACAATTATCTCATATTTCTTCATCATTCGTGTTACCATTTGAGCCAATGCTCCAACGGAGTTTAAAGATCACAATTCCATTCACATGTTCCTCACAACATATAGATATCATCAATAAAGCATGGAAATTACAACAAAGTCAGCATATTCGCAATATAGGGACTCACGGTCATGATAGACCCCAATGTATAGATACTCGTCACCATTCCTATACATTGTATTTGACAATTAGCAAGTGGCAAATAATACTCAACTCCTATTCCCTCAAGTTAAGGTTAGACCAAACACATAACTCGCACCGACTCAAAAATCAACTTGAAACCACATGTTTTCCACGAGTATCCGACTCCAAATGTCCCAAATCTATTCAAATAAATTTCATATCGTAACTAACATCTCAAGCAACTGATTCTACTATTTAATTAAAATTTCCGACGCGAAATTAGGTACAATGACCAAAATGCCCCAGCATCTCAGAGTCGGATAAATTTTACATTTTCAGAACCCTCGTACACTCACGAGTTTATCCATATAAAAATATCTCAAATCGAAGGTCAATCAACCACTCAAACCCCAATTTTAGAAAAATCTAAGTTCTACCCAAAACACCCAATTTCACCCATGGAAATCTTTGATTTGTAAGTTGAAAACATGTTAAATGATGTTAATGATTAAAAGAATTGAGTAAAAACCAACTTACAATTTATTTGGAAGAAATCTTGTTCTTGGAAAAATAGCCTAAGTGTGTTTGAGTTTGAGAAAATATGAAAAATGGAGTCAACATTCGGTTTAAGTGCACTGCAGGCCACTGGTTGGCATGGGAATTGCGAACTGGGGTTCGCAATTGCGAACACCCCTGACATGGTAATTGCGAACACTTAGCTAAAGGAGAGACTTCGCATTTGCGACCATAAATGTCGCATTTGCGATGGTCCCATACTCGCATTTGCGAACAACATGGTCGCATTTGCGATCCCTGACCAGCAAGGGCACCTTTGCATTTGCGATGATTAGCTCGCATTTGCGATGCTGGCTTTGCAAATGCGAAGCCTGCAGATCAGTTACACCAGCAAATTCCAAGTTCAAAAATGCAATTTGTGGCCTATCCAAAACTCACCTGAACCCTCGGGGCTTCAAACCAAATATAGACACTACCTCAAAAACATCCTATGAACTTATCCGTGCGATCAAATCGCCAAAATAACATCATATACATCGAATTAAGCCTCAAAATCCATGAATTCTATCAAATTTCATAAAACATCACATTTTCTAAGTCTGAAACACGTCAAACGAAATCCGTTTTCAACCAAACTTTACAGGAAGTGCTTAAACCATATATAAGACATGTGTCGGGCGCCAGAACCAAAATACGGGCCCGATACCATCACTTTCTAATCAGATTTCATTTTCAATTTCCATAAATATTTGTAGAAAATAATTTTACTCAAAAATTCATTCCCCGGGCTAGGGACCTCGGAATTCCATTCCGGGCATATTCCCAAGTCCCATATTTTCCTACGGACCCTCCGGGACCGTCAAATCACGGGTCTGGGTCCGTTTACCCAAATTGTTGACCGGAGTCAAATTTACTCATTTTAATATCAAATCTTAGCATTTTCCATAGAATTTCATATTTAAGATATCCGGCTATACGCCCGACAGTGCATGAAAATCGAGGCAACTACAAGTTAGGTTTTTAAGGCCTCTGAAGTACGGAATGAGCAATAAAATAGGTGATGACCCTTTGGGTCGTCACAGCTATTTTGTTAAATACCCAATTAATTAATAAAATATTTTTTAATAATAATTAACAAATTATAAAAAATTATTTTCATGCATTAAAATGATTTTAAAATAATTATTTGATTTTATAAAAATATAAAAGCTTTTTTCTGGCGAAATAAGGTAATAATATATACATGGGTTGTTATTGCAAAGTTATTGCAATTGTAACCCAAAAAATATGAATGTGGCTATTTATGAAATAATTAAAGCTTAGTATAAATACAAATGATCTAAATTAAGAAATAAAATTATTATGAAACCATTTGTGCGGAAATTAGTAATTATTTATATAAATAAAGTACTGGGATAAATTAACAAGAATCCTTAGAAAAATGCAGAAATTATGAAAAATATTAATTGATGATCTTGCATTGTTTTGAAGCTATATATGTTTTTTAAAAATAACATAGGGAAAAATTGGGTATCAACAGCCGCCCCTCTTTATCTGGGAGGGATGAAAGAGTTATCGGGTAAAGATATGATGGCCAATTTTCACCGAGTAGGGTGATTTGAGAAGCATAGGCCGCACTCTGGTTTCTGAGCTGCCTACATATCCCTGGTTTTATAGGAATCAGGTCGTGTGTAGTTCTGGGTTCACCGGCGGAATATACGGATAAAGTTATCCCAAGAACGGACACAGGGTTTGGGAATAGGTGAAAGGGTTGCGGTGAGCGGTCGGGTTTGAAGTAGTATGAAGGGGTTGGAGCATGACTGCTCCTGCCAAGATAATGGTTGCTTATCGGATTACCTGCAAATACCAGATGTACTACAAGCATATATTTTTACATAAATTTAAACATGATGCAAATTCCCTTTAGACTATGAGAATTGTCTTTGGACGGTTGATGATGACGTCCTCGGACCATGATGTCCTGGGCCATATTGTGCAGTAAGGGATTCGAAGGCCATGAGGTGATGTTCTCTGGCCATGAAAATGGTGCCTCCGAACTATGATGCCTTTGAATAATTATATGCAAGTTCGAGAAATCCTCAGGCCATGGCTTGGTGTCTTCCGTCTATGAGGATGATACCCTCGAACTATGACGCCTTCAGACAAGTTGGCGATATTTTAGCCCATGAGGTGCAAAATATGATGCCAGAAGCAATACGACACGGCTTAGTCTTGTATGAGTTGAGGGCAGAGCTTAGGCTGAGAAAAGAAAAATAGATAGTGCAAGGGAGATAGTGCTCAGTCTCGTGTGAGATTCGGGACAGTGCTTAGTCCCATGCAACATGAAGGAAGTGCTTAGCCCTATGCAAATAGAGAGGCAGGGCATAGCCTCATGCGAGATTGAGACAGAGCTTAGCCTCATGCAAGATTTGGGACAGGGCTTAGTCCCATACAAATAGAAGGCAATGCTTAGCCTTATGCAGATACGGAGGCAGGGCTTAGCCTTATGCAAGATTCGGGACAGTTCTTAGTCCCATGCAAAGTGAAAGAAGTTCTTAGCCTTATGCAAATAGAGAGACAGGGGTTAGCCTCATGCGAGATTGAGACAGAGCTTAGTCTCATGAAAAGTGAAGGTACTGCTTAGCCTTATGCAAATACGGATGCAGGTCTTAGCCTCATGTGAGATTGATACAGAGCTTAGTCTCATTGCAAGGTTCAGAGCAGTGCTTAGTCCCATGCAAAGTGAAGGCAATGCTTAGCCTTATGCAAATATGGAAGCAGGGCTTAGCCTCCTGCAATTTTGAGATAAAGCTTAGTCTCATGCAGATGGAAGGCAGAGCTTAGCCTTATGAAAATAGGGAGGCAGGTCTTAGCCTCGTGCAAGATTGAGACAGAACTTAGGCTCATGCAATGAAGGAATAATAGATGATAGCAGAGTATTTCTTAGCTGGTAATGGGTTCGGTATCCTTGTTGTTTTTAAGACTGTGATTCCAAGGTGCGCATATTCCTTATTCCTGCATTCAAAGAAAAAATCGTGGGTTCTGTAAGGGGGAGGTTGGTTCGTGCCTCTGTAGGTTTGCTTGAATTGCTTCTCTATGTCTGAGGATCATGTCCAAATTATTGGGGTAACATTTTCTAAAAAGAGTTTATTTCAAAAGCAGGCATGCATGGTTTTCAAAGACATAGTAAAATATAGTTTTAGAAATTGGTTAAATGAACCAGTGACTGACACAATCAAATACATTGCGACTGCTTCTGCCGTAGAATTTTGAGGGCCTTCCTCAAAATTCTGCCCTAGTTAACTGGACGATACTTCTGACTACTCTATATGCTGCGATCGGCTGAACTTGCTCTGGAATTTTGAGGGTCCTCCTCAAAATTCTGCCCCAGTTTCTGATTGTGGAGAAAAATAGAAATTTTATTGAATTGTGACCGAACCCACAAAGCTGCCTACGTATCCCCTCTTAATCGGGAATCAGGTCGAGCATAGTTCAATTTAAATCCTTTACTTCTTTGACGATCTCCTCGGGTATTGTATCCTCTTCCTCTTCTGAATCGCTGTCCTTTTGTTGCGTTGTCTCATTATATGTCACAGTCGTTGGTTCATCAAGATAAAAAACAGCAATGTTGTAGGGATAAAGATATAAAAGAAAGATAGTGAAAATAAAACATCAAGCCAAAAAATGTCAAACAAAATGATTTTCAATAACTCAAATAACTTTTTTGGAATCTTCAAAATTATTATTTAAGACAAAAAAATGCAAAAGTGGAAATCATTTCTTTTTTTAAAAATAAAAATAAATAATGAAATTCAACCTTGCTACCCCGGGACTCGTCGTGCCCTTGATAGTCTAACAGTCCAGTTCTTGAGGAATGCTCCTTTCTCCACAGCTTGGATGGTAGGACCTTCCTCCTCCTCCTCCTCGAAAATTACACAACAGTCCATGTCATTTTCTTCCAAGGACAAACTCCTCAATGCCGCCAACGCTTCTTTCTCCTATGATCCCTATAAGATATCGGCTTGCTAGAAGGTCTGATTCAGGTGTGGTACAGGCTGCTCAAGTGGATATTATGGACCACTCCACGGCAGTGACAAATCTTGGTATTCTTGCCAGGTGTATTGATATCCCAACCCAAAAGTGGTACCATAGTGCTTAGGCTGTATTGGTTTGAAGATGCCCTGAAGATTCTTACCAAGCCATTTGCCGGGATCATATCCCTCCATGCTAGCATGCTTGCTATCTTGCTACTCCACCACTTATCTTTCTCAATCGTGCTGACTCGTTCGATACGATGGTAGGTTTCTCCACCTAACCTTCTTCTATTTTCAATCAGCGAGATAGTCCGACTAGTGTAAATGTATTTGCTCCCATCTCCATGGATAAATACTTCCTGGTGGTTCCATTCAAACTTCACGGCCTGATGTAAAGTAGATGCTACAGCCCCAGCGGTGTGTATCCATGATCGTCCCAACAACAGATTGTAAGAGGCGGATATATCCAATATATGAAACTGAACATCAAACCATGTATAGCCCATCTGCAGGCAGAGATTAGTTTCTCCAATGGTAGCTGTCTGAGACCCGTTGAATTCTTTCACATTCATAGTTCCCTCTCGTATCTCATGTAGGCCTTTGCCCAACCTCTTCAACGTTGTCAATGGGCAAATGTTGAGGTTGGATCCTCCGTCAATCAAAACTCTGGCGATAAACTTATCTTTGCATTGCACTGTGATGTACAGTGCCCTGTTGTGATTCAACACTTCAGGCGGCAGCTCGTCCTCGTGGAAGGTGATTTTATGGCTCTCTAGCACCTGCCCCACCAGATTGGCCATTTCTCCACCACTGATGTTGTTGGGTACATATGCTTCACTCAACACCTTCATTTCACGTGTGCTTGAGAATTTTGCAGCAGCAACATGATAGATGTCTGAGCGGGAGTCTTGTTCAGATGATCAATGACAGAGTACTCCCTTACATATATCTTCCTCAAGAGGTCATTTGGACCAGTCTCAATGACACGCGGTTTGTTAGAAGCATTCTTACTGGTTTCTCCTAAGTGTTCAGGTGTATAAACCCTTCCTGTTCTGGTCATACCTTGTGCAGCAGCGGATTCTTCCGTCTAGGACTTTCCCTTTCTTCTTGCCTCGACCACATAATCCTAGGGTACAAAATTGGAACTGAAGGGTGGTGTGGATGCCACCATTACAATGAAAGGTATGGCCACCTCCACTTCAAATGGAGTGAGTATTTCAGCGGGTGACATTACTTCTACCACTAAAGGAATCGATCCGGCTACTTCAGCTCCAACTAGCTGTCGTGCCTACACCACAATACGATTGAGTATGACTATAGGTTTCTTAGGATCATCACCTTCATGAATAAGCCCGATTGATCCCTTGGGATCCCAATCTTCATCAGTTTTTATCGCATTGACCCCTCCACTCCTATGATCTAGGAGAGGATTGTTGCGAACATTGGGTGCAGTTTCCTTTTCATGTGTGACCTTATTGTCAATCAGTGTTTGGATCTTGTCTTTCAAGGTGTAGCACTCGTCAATAGTGTGTCCCTTCATACCGGAATAATATGCATGTCTTGTTTGGATTGACCCATTGAGATGGATTCTCCGTGGTCACAACGGGAATAGGAGTGACATATCCAGCGATTTTCAACTCTTCGTATAACTGGTTGATGGGTTCAGCAAGGGCGGTGTACTGTCTAGGTGGTTTGCGGTCAAACTTAAGCCTGGGTTTTTTGTAATTTGGATGATTTGGAGGTGACTGATAATAAGATGGTTCGGTGTTGTAGGTGTGGTAGGCGCTAGCAGGTTGGGAATATTTGGGAGGTGATGGATTGTATGTGGGTGAAGGTGTTTGGTATGTGAGTGGAGGGGTCTGGTATACAAATGGAGTTTTGGGTCCCTGGGAAACCATAAGTGTTCCCACATTTTTCTTCTTCGATATACCACCTCATTGCAATGCTTTATTTTTGCCCTGCAGTTCCTCAAAATTTTTCACCATTCCGCTTTTAATACCTTCTTCAATTCTTTCACCAAGTTTGATGATATGAGAGAACTTATGGTTCTTAATGACCATTAGCCTTTCATAATACTGTGGATCTTTTGCCCAGACAAAGAACTTGTTCATCTGCTCCTCGTCCAATGCTGGTTCGACCTTGGCTGCTTCCGACATCCATCGAGTAGCATACTCGCGAAAAGTATCAGTTGGCTTCTTCCTTAAGTTCTGGATATAGAAGACATCTGATGCGTTCTCTGTGTTGAACCCGAACCTATCCATGAAATCGGACGCCATGCTCACCCAATTGGCCCTCTTCTTAGGATTCTGGCTTATGTACCAGGACAAAGCATCTCCTGTAAGAGTCCTCGTGAATAGCTTCATTCTAATCCTTTCATCTTTTCTAACCCCCATCAGATAAACCTTGGGATCACCTGTTCCGTCAAACATTTCGAAATTGGGAGGCTTGTAACCCTCTGGTAGTTCCACATCTGGTTATATGCATTAATCATCATAGTTCAGACCTTTTATACTTTACCCCCTTCAACACCCTGAACTCGACTTGTCAACTTGTTGAACTCTTCAACCATGTTCTTGATGAGCAGGTCTTTCTCAGCCGATTCTGGTGTATAGGAGATTGGTTGAGTGGAGTTAGGTAGGGTTTCTATGTATATAGGGTTGTTCTGGTGAAGACCATGATTTTGGGCATAATGATGATCATTGGTGAGGTTTGGTGGTTCGGGAATAATTTGTGGGGTATCTTGGGGAGTACGGTAGGTGCTTTGTGGGTATTGAGTAGGGTGATGCTGATTTTTAGGAGGGGTTGTATACTGGTGAGGTGCCGGAGGATTTTGTAGGTGTTTTTTGGGTGTGTTCTGAGGTGGTGCAGGGTTCTGGGAGTCGGGGATATTCAATGTGAGGGAGAGATTTTCCAAGTTACGGACCTGCTCAAGTTCGCCCTCTAGTGCAAGTATCTTTTGCTCAAGCCATAAAACCAATTCATTAGGGGCCTGAGTGCCCCAACCATCGAAAGTTTCCCCGTTCTCAACATGTGTGGTGTTTTTTGTTCTGATTCCATTCATATCATCCACTTTAGCTTTCCCTTTGCCTTTCGGTACACTTGGAGGAGGAGAAGGTGGAGGGACCCTGGATATGGTATGATAAGCTGATGATGCCAGTATGCGTGAACCAACCTTGGGGAATGGGGATAATTAAATAGGAATGAAAGAAAGGACAACAAAAGTAACCAAGTCAGTAGTGGTTCCAAGAAGAGTATTTGCAATATCTAAACACATAGTGCGGGAATGTAAATTCGCGTCCTAATTTGGGAGCCTCGTTGGCTGGAGGTAGGCCTAGCGACAAGTTTATTTGGAGAATTTGCATGCCAATAATTGCCCTATTTCATTAATGTAAAAGAAGATAAATCTAAAATGAGACTAAATAAGATAGGTAAACCTAATCTACTTGGTCTCAGAAGGACCTTCCCCAGGCTTGATCTTCTTTGCTCTGTCGATCAGGTTCCCCAGGTCATGCATGCCTAACAGCAGGTATACTCTCGCTAGATGTGCTCCTTCGCTTCCCTCAGCATTCTAGCAGTCGGCGACTCTTTTCCTCATCTTCCTCTCCAGTTCCATCAGACCCTGCTCCAAATACTCCAGCCTTTCATTAGTTTTTATATCCCTTTCCCTTAATTCATTGATCAGTTCCTTATCAGTCTTGTGTTGCTCCAGATGCTCGGTGTCGGACTCATGAAACCTTTTGCGCAGTTTATTGTATTTCACTTGGGCTTCAGCAACTTCGTCTATGACCCTATTTCCTCGACCGATTCTCGGCTCAACTACCGCTGCTATGTTGTCTTCCAACCATGATAGGTAAAAGCATACATGCCCTGCATGGTACCTGTCTGGCTCGATGGTGTCCCTTTCCACAATAATCATTAGATGCCACACATTCTGAGCTTCACATTTGTACGGGATGTCGTCATCCTGAAAATATGCCTTATATTGACTCATTTTAGAAACTCGCGGTAAGACTTGCTTCCTGCCTGCCTGTCTCATAACCCTGATGGGAACATAAGGGTATATGCCGCTTAACCCGATAAACACCAAGTGTGGAGCGTCCCTATATCTGATGATGAACTCACTAGTAGGGAACCATTCGAACATCCATTGAACCCGATCCTCAGTCAAATTTTCAAGAATTTATGCCCATTCTGTAGCATTTTCCGGTTGAGCAAACCTGTTTGGGATGTAAGTCATTCTCTTAGGGTGATGGAAAGCTATGTGATCATTCCACGCCCTTCGTTGAAACTCTTGATGATATTGACCCCTTTGGATATGCTCCAATAACTGAACCTGTAGTAGCAGATTACAACCCTCAAAGTGTTTGAGCCCCTTCTAGCAGCGGTCCAAGGCTTAGTAGATGTCAACTATGATCATAGGGACAATGGTACATGTTTTCCCCTCGATCCCCTTAATTAAGGTCTTGGACACCATAGTCAGTCTAGTGTGAATCATGTCTCCTTTGCTTGGAAATACTATCATGCCCAGGAAGCAAACAAAGAACACAAAAACCCTGCGGTGAATATGACCCAAGGAAGTGATATAGAATTCATCAGGAAGATGCGACAGGATTTGAGATGACAATATCGTTCATAGAGATAGTCAAAGTGTATGTAGGACTCCTTCAGGCACTCCAAATCATCGTTCTTTTTCAAAACTATCATTTTTAAGAACCCCCTAGCGGCAAAATTTTTTGACACCAATAAACCCGGACTGTCCCAAGGTAGTCCAGCAAATAACCCTATCTCCTCCAAGACATAAGTCATTTCCAAAACGGAACATAAACCTTTCTCCGTCCCAGAACATAGTGGCCACTTCGATTAACATATTGTTTGGTTGGTTATCTAGTAAAGAGGGTAAGTTTCCAAGGATCCTTTTCACATGGTCGTTGTCACTTTGCGAAAGGTCCTCCCACCAATCCAGCAACAATGGTGGTATTCTTTGGACCATGACGAACCTAGGGGCTTCGTGCCTCATTTCTGCAAAAAAAAATAAGGTTAGACCCTTCCCCCTCCAGATTCGACTACTTATACATCAGTGATTAGCATATTAGCACTTATTTCCCCAAATTAATTTACAGATCGTGGTTGCATCCGTTGGGATTATGGAAATCCCAATGGGCTTTTGGACAATGTCTTCCTAAAGGGTTATTATGTGGACAACACATTAACCCGGCTAGGTTTGTGTTACACCCCATATTTTCATACGTGAGAATACGTCGTAAGTAAATTGATGTAAGCTCAGAAATAAGATTATATTTGGAAGCATATAAAGTAAGCTAATCATGTTACCTTGGAGGTTACAAATATTTAAGATCATGAATAACGAGTACCAAGAGGGCTGTTGTAAGCATAATATAACTTGGATTTAAACTTGAAGCTACTTTAGGAGGTATGTGTATTGTGTTCTTTCAGGTACTTAAGGTTATCTTGATGTTGATTAAGTTTGTCACACCTCCTTATTTATACGCCCCAAAGGGGTATGGGAGTTCTTCCAATTAAAGTGACATTATTCGAAATGGGATTATTTTATTTATTAGAGTCGCCACTTGGAATAGTTTATTTGGTGTTCCAAGTCACCGGTTTATCTTAAACCCAAATCGAGGAAATTTTGACTCTGTTTAAATTGTCTGCGAACTAGAAATCCGGGTAAGGAATTCTGTTAACCCGGGAGAAGGTGTTAGGCACTCCCTAATTCCGTGGCTCTAGCACGGTTGCTTAATGATTAAACNTTTTATTAGAGTCGCCACTTGGAATAGTTTATTTGGTGTCCCAAGTCACCGGTTTAAATCCCAAATTGAGGAATTTTGACTCTGTTTAAATTGTCTGCGAACCAGAAATCCGGGTAAGGAATTCTGTTAACCCGGGAGAAGGTGTTAGGCACTCCCGAATTCCGTGGTTCTAGCACGGTCGCTTAATGATTAAACTTGGCTTAAATTGTTTAATTACTCACTTTTAGGATATATTTGTATTTTTAACCTTTCTTATTATTCGATTATTTAAATAATTAACTCAATACGAGTCACGCGTACGCATACTCGTTTAGTTCGACGTGTCAAGAATCATGTCACGCGTATGATGCAAGACTAAATTGCATACTACATCGGAACATACGTAAGAGGAGACACCCGGACGATAGCCAGGCGACAAACAAAACAACTTGGCCCTGCCTGGCGTTAGCCAGGCGTTAGGGCTGAAACGCCAGCCCTGGCTTGGGGTTAGCCAGGCGTTAGGGCTGAAACGCCAGCCCTGGTTAGCCAGGCGTTAGGGCTGAAACGCC